>CAEGAF010180275.1:0-15269 GCA_903067075.1 Micropoecilia bifurca | reverse complement strand
CATGAAATCTTTACATTTTACCAAAATTAAGCTTTTATTTCACAAAATCTTATCAAAGTTTCATAAAATGTCAGTTATGGTGTTGACACATCATGGTTGTGACAAAAAACATAGCAATAAAAAGAAGAAAAAATTAAAGAATAACATAAGCTAACCAGAGCTAACTAGCCCGCTCAGCAAAGGAAGAGAAAGGAAGTGGTCATGGGGTCCTCAGAAGTTCTGGTGCTCACATGACCCAGTTTAGTTTAGTCAGATATTTGAAGAAATTATATTATGTGTATATTTTATTCAAATTTTGTGCTTTATCCATAGGACCTGTTTTGTCCCTATTCTCAAGAATCACTGAAAAATTTTAAAACAGACTGCAATTGATGCGAGTTAATGCTGTTTCACACTCATGTACAGTAGATGGCGTTATTCACCTTGAAGTTGCTTTCAATCCGCCATCATAGAAAAGAATAAAGAAAAAGTTGTTCGCAGAGCTGAAAACTGGAGGTTAATATGTGCCTTTAACTTACATTTAGTTTAATAGACAACAAAACCACCCTGAACAGAGACACCAAATAAGCAACGCAGTGATGTTTCATCCTTGACTACAGAACTTTATTAAAAAGCTCAAGAGTAAAAATAACATGAAATATCAAAGAAGCCAATAGATCAAGGAAAAGCAAATACAAGCTTATTTTCTAGTGTTTATAACCATTACATATAGGCTGATTACGCATTTTAAAATATTGCGTGAACCTAGAAAAAACCCAAGTTGAACCATAACCTTTTCGATCTCCTACTTTTCAGAAACTGCAATTTCTGAACGGTACAAGATTCATATTTTAAACACTCTTGAACACAACCTTTATCTTATGAAGCTCTTTCAGACCAGAATCAAGGTCTTGTGCTAGTTTGCGGAGCTTCATGGCAAGCTGCGATGCAAGCTTTTTCTTCACCGTCTGTCCATCTTTGTTGAAGTAGATATCCATGCCGAGTGCGAAGCCCTCCAGCAGGCCGGAAGCATTGTTGCTCTTCTCTGAATCTATGGCACTTGCTTTCCCAATAGTCAGCTGCACGGCAGAGGCTGCCTCCTTTGAAACCATCTCGTTTTTCTCCACCATGACTTTGAGAACAGACACACCATGGCACTTCAGCACATCCAGGCCCTCGTTAATGAACTTCAGGCATGTTAGGATTTCTTCATAAGCCTCTTTGAATTCCTGAAGGGTTTTCTCAATTTTCTTTTTGTCTTGATTTAGATTAGCCTGAAAAAAACAGATGTTAGAAGTTAAGAAATTGGGTTTGTTGCACTGAAAATAATAATTTATATCACTTTATTAAGTAGCAACACTGCTGCAAAAGTCATTCTGTGAGTGGAGCATGTTCAACAACAGTAATGCAAAAGAAGCTAATGGCCACAGAAAATAATTGGAACATTGAGATTAAGGAAAAGGTTTGGGAAAATGTGAATTAGCTGAAACTATTAAATAATTTACTAATCGCAATGCAACTGCTGGATTCTCTAACACTGTGGGACTTAAATGAAACCATTAACAAAGTCCTGAATAAGACTTGAGTAAGCCTGAATAAGACCTTGCAAGCAAGGTTACCTTGTTTGCGATGGCTGCCGACGCCCCGGTGACACCGCCGGCTGCAGCCACTCCGGCCCCAACAACGGTCAGGGCCAGTGAGGCTCCCGCTGTGAAAGGGGCCAGAATCACCCCGGCGGCAGCTGCCACTCCTCCTGCTGCTGTTGATGCTCCTCCAGTGATGCCAGCAATCTTTGTTCCCCTTGAAACCTGAAAGTATAATCGTTCTCATGTGACACAATTAACTCAGCTCAGCCAAAAGTCGACAGACTTTCATTACAACGAGAGAAACATCTTCTGATTACACTTCAACGTTCATGTCTTCTTTTCATAGGATTGTATCGTGTGACATTACCTTGTCCAAGTTATCAGCGATGCTACCTTGCTCCAAGATGAGCAATTTAAGTTTCCCATAATGTGTAGACATTAGTTGGATGTAACTCTGGATTGCTTTGTACAGATGCCCAGCTTTAACATTGATGGCCCTGGAACATTACAAGAATACCTGAATACTTTGAACATGTTCAGTTCAGAATGATGGAACATTTGAACTATTGAAAATATAGACACTGGATATAAGTTTTGAAAACTACTAAATTTGTGTGTTTTTTGCTTTACAACCAAAACTTGTAAATAGTTGTAAATAAAACACAACAATTAGATGAGAACCTGTTCTATGTTCCATCCAATACACATCCAGTACTGGATGTGTATTTGGGGGTTTCTCTGTTCATCAATTCATCACAGGGCAATACAGAAACACACCAACATGCATCCACACACTCATAGCCAAGGACAATCAACCAGCTTCAACCCAACAGTCATGTTTGTGGACTGCAAGAGAAAGTTGGAGTAGCAGGAGAGAGATCCCACATATGCTTTCCAATCTAAGCAATTCTTTCCATGAGGTGTTGGCACTACCAGCTGCTCTGTTATTTTCTGTAATTTATCCTAAAATTATTCCACATATAATAGAAGATGAGATGCAATAATCTACTTACTGTGCGTTGGATAATTCTTTAAGTTCGATATTTTTCAAAACCTTGTCCCATGCTGCAAAACAACAAAAAACAGTTCAGCAATAAAGGCCTTCGGGTTAAGTTTGCCCCTTATGCTTTGTCTGCTTCAACAATCCGAACCTGTTTTTAGCTAGTAGCAAGTTGCACCTAATAGTATTTATTTATCTTAATAATTTTTATTGGTTGAGTAATTGATTAGTTACTGAAACAAATAGATATGCTTAAATCTCCTCTATACATTGCCTTATTTGTAAATTATTACCTGAAAATTTATTTTGCCTTATTTTATTGATAATGAATGTGATCCCCTTTTGATCCAGTAGTATAGTTCCTAACTGAACCAAAAGAAAATGTAGCTGTTGATACATTTCATGCTGTACTCACATAAAAACTTTTCATTTTAATGAACTTTGAGCAGATTAGAGAAGGTTTATTTTAAATAATCGGTGTTTAGATTTCCCCACGGTGAATACAAACCAATCCCGGGCAGTAAAAATTGTCAATTGCTTTTATATCTGAAAATGTCTCATATGAAAACAGAAAAAAAGGCAAAATTGGTGAAGGGACAAAATGGCTGGCACTTCAACAAAATGATTTAATTTTACATCGGATGGTAAATTATTTCTACTCACGTGTCATTGGCTTGAAGGAAACAGAAGAGAAATCCTACACACAGACAGGGTTACAGCGAAATGTCAATGCTCCATTTGGAGGATTTACTGAAACAATGAAGGATCTACTGTGTTTGTTGGAAATACTCACATGTTTTATAATTTTCCGTGTGGCCTGTTCGCTCGGTGGCTTGGTCAGCAATGGAGGACGTTGTTGGTAACAGTTGTTAAAAGCCTTGAAAAAAGCAACATCTAGTTTTATGATTGAGTCAGTTCTTGCCATTATGGTTCTTGTGTTCTCACAACAAAACTTCTCACAAAGCTTTTTAACTCTTTCAGCACATGTATGTTTAGCTCACGTATCTCCTTATGTACTTGGAAAGACTATGTGTTATGATAGCTTTTCTAAAACTTAATAAATTCCATGTAGAGTTGTTGAGTCAATAAAAATAAAAACAAAAAAGCAAAAATATACCTTCACTAGCTCTTTGACGTTCATGGTTTGCTCTTGTTCAGAGTATTGTTTCCCGACATTCGCCTGTGAGATCACCGGTGGAGGAGTGGAGTCCCCTGAACCGGTCTGAATTGATGACACACAAAAATGAACATCACCTTGTCGGTTAAAGAATTAAATCTCAAAGACTTTTAGTAATGACTCGCACAACTGCATAGAACCCAGCCAGCATACATAAGTGGGCCCCATAAGGGAAAAAAGAGGGCAGACAATATGGGCCCCAAAAGGGTTTGTCCATAGTTTCCATGGTGGCCCTACATGGGCAAACCCGGACAAACCCTTTTGGGACCCATATTAGCTGCCCTCTTTTTTCCCATATGGGGCCCAACTAAGTATGCTGGCTGGGGAAGTATGAATTTAAAAATGTCTTCTCTTGCAAACCTCAGATGGAGCAGGGTCACATCTCAGCCACTCGTCATCAACGGCTCGTGTTTGAAGGCGTATCTTCCTCTGAAGAGGATCAGGAGATTGCAAATGGTAAGACGTGGCAGACCAAGTTTATTTGTACAGTCCCATTTGTAAAATGAAGTGATTTACAGGGGGAACAAAAATGAATGAAAGGGAAACTACAATGAACAACAACTACAATTAACCTAACGGTCATGTTTTTGGGCTGTGGGGGGAGGCTGGGGTGCCTGGGGGGTGCGTGCGTGGGGCGGGCGTGCGGGCTCCATGCAGGGGGAACGGGGCTGGGAATCGAGCCCAGAGCCTTCTTGCTGCAAGGCAACAGCTCTACCAACTGGACCACTGTGCAACCCCCCATTTAAAAAAAGTAATTGAAGGAAATATTAAAGTTTGAAGTAAGAACAAATAAATGACATAATGGAAATCAACAGATAAAATAATCTACTGCCCTCTATCCTTGGTTCGTTACAGTAAACAAAATTCATGATTTAAATGAGCCCACGGTTTCTACATATCTCAGGGTACATTCACACCAGAATTTTAGTTCGCTTTAATTGAACTCTAGTTCATTTGTCAAGAAAGTCTGGCTTGTTTGGAGGACGGTGTGAATGCGCAATCCAACTCTGGTCCGCCTAAAAACCATGTTTTTTGTTAATTAGTAAGAGTTCAATAAAAATACAATTCTAGTAATCTTAACGTGCTGAAAATAAAGGTATCGACCACTATTTTTTTGTTTCTGTCTCAAAACTCTCTTCTATAAATTTTTGAAACTGATTTAGTTGCAGGATCCATATTGATGTGGTTAAATCAAATAGGTGTGAGTCCAGATGGTTTGTATTCTTAGTGTTGGTCTCTAATCTTATATTTGTGATAAATACCGTCTGTATTTTCTGCATTAGGTGTCAGGCAATTCCAACCCATTCACTCTAAGATTTGAATACAAACTTAGGCACTGAAGCAACACAGAAATGTAATGCTGTCTGTCATCATCATGTAGGAAATGTAGTAATACTATGTATTCTGAGATAGAGAATTAAAACACTAAATAAATGTGCTCCAATGCTGGATACTTGAGGATAGGTATTCTTTTGCAACTTTCTTCAAATTCCGAACATTTGGTCAACGCAGGTATAATCATCTTTCAAAACGTATCACTTCTAAATAACTTAAAAGCAATTAAATTTTAATATGATTTAACTTCAGTCAGATAAAATGTGCACATGTTGTCTCATTAGATGTATGTTAACGTGTTTTCAAATGTAAGAGTTTGAAAAATAATTTCTCAACTTTGTTTGGCATATTTTTGTGAGTCTTAAAAACAAATCTGAAACCAATATCTGGTGTGGCTCCTGCAACAAGATTTGTTGTTTAGCTGGTACATCCAGATTTAATACTTTCACTTTTAGTTTTACTAAAAGCTACGCAAGAAAGATTAAAAAGTTATGTAAGATAAACAAATTATTTCACTGCCTCTGTTTTTATAAGCTTTTCTCCATACACAGAAGCAAATCAGAAATGTCTCGATGTGAAAATGGTCTTAAAAAGTTCAGATGGTGGCTCTTAATTATTTTATTAACTGAGTTTGTATATTTTAATAGCTAATCATAGCTATTGAATATCACAATTTTTGTTAAATTGAATTTTGTGAACCTTTTTTCTGTTCAGTGCAAAGTATTGGATAATTTGGTGTTGTAATGACATTTTAACACCACACATTGATTTGTGCCCTCCAAAAGTATAGTTTTATAGCAAAATAATATGTTTGAGCCAAATTGTTTCTGAGGCTGTATGGAAATGAAAAAGAACTAATAAAATCTGCATTTTAGTTTCCCTCTTCATTCCCAAAACTTAAAACCAAATCCAATTCATCTGCTAGAATTGATTATGAATGCACTACCATGCATTCATGATGAAAACTGAATCTGTGCTTTAATAGGTAAAACATTTTATGACTATCATGAGTTACAGCTTAAGCAGTTAAAAAATGTAAAACAAAACAAAAAAAATAGTTTCTCACCTGCTCCATGATGAAGGCTGCAGTGTCTGGCTGTTCCGCTTTTAAACTGAATGTAGCTTAACTTGTATGAACTGGGTGCATTTTGACCTGTTATCATGATGAATTTGAGGAGATTAAAGGGTGTGACTAGAAAAACAAGAAAAGCCTCACATAATTCTGTACTGTTGGATCAGAAGTGACAAACTTCTGTCTGACTGCTCCTCTCTCCTATCTAGAAAAAATTCACAATTTTGCAGTTGCGGCGTTTCCGTTCAATAAGAAATTAAATTAAAATCACAGGATGAAATAAACTGCAGTCGTCTTTACAGAAGAGTTATGGATTCAACACGTTGGAATGACAACTTTTTATGAATTGTGTGATGCTGCGAGAGCCGCGGTGGAGACAGCTGCATATTGTCCAAAAAAACAAACAAAAAGCAAACTATAAACCATGAAGGAGAGTATTTCCTGTCATCGACTTTGTAGTTTACTTAGCTATTTGTCACGTGACTCATGTGACGCAAAATAAAGGGTTTCGTTTGTAGTTTTGCAAATTTCAATATGGCAAAAAAACAAAAGACAAAGTGTTTCCTTGGCGAGTTTCCATTAAGCAAATTTATTTTTGCAATTTCATTTTGCACAATGCTATGGTTAATATAAAGTTAATAAAAGTATATTATAGATACCTCACCCTCTGTTTTTATGATTGTCAGATCAAATGTCGTGGTCACTACAACAGGCATCATTCACACCAAGAAATTAAGCAGGACTCAGTTCAGTGGGATTGTTGATCTTTGTACTTTATTAAAAAGACAATTCGTAAAAGCACAGGTAAAAAAAATCACAAAATAACTCAAAAGGAATACAAATAAAGCTAAGTTTCATAGAATTCATAATCCTATTTATCTTGTCTGAACATTCAAAGCTGGTTCAACATTATTGTCATCCCAATGTTAAACCTCGACCTGCACTTTTATTTGAATAGAAAAGAAAAACAGACTGTTAATCAACATGCTTCCGGAACACCTCATTTATTTTCATGAGTTCTTCCAGACCAGTTTGAAGGTCTCCCACTAGTTTGCGCAGCTTCTGAGCGAGCTTCGACTCGAGGCCTTTCTTCAGCTTCTGTCCGTCCTTGTCTTTGGTGAAGTAGAAGTCCATGCCGATGGCGAAGCCTCTCAGCATCCCAGAGGCGTTGCTGCTCTTCTCCGAGGCCATGGAACTGGCCTCGCCGGTGGCCAGCTGCACCGCGCAGACGGCCGCCTTCGAGTCCATCATGGTTTCGTTGAGAAGAGTCACGCCGTGCTGCTTCAGGAGGTCCATGCCTTCGTTGGTGAACTTCAGGCAGGTCAGGATCTCTTCATACCGGACGCTAAAGTCGTTTAACGTTTTGTCAATTTTCTTCTTGTCTTGATTTAAATTCGCCTGGAGAAACAGATTTTAGAAATGGTTATAGAAAAGGTTTAAACTAACGCAATGATGGCTGGTTGTGTGACGTCTGTGTTAATATTCTTTATTTGACACAATGATGTCAAATAGTATATCTTGGGTAAAATATAAAGTACTTAGTTAAATTTCTGTCGAAAAAACAATTTCACAATTGTGTTTTCGTTTAATAGTAAATTAAATTAAAATCACACTTAAATAAGCTTGTTCAAGTGACACGTTATTCAAAATCATGGCAGAGATGGATGTAAACAGTTAGATAAGATAATTGAGACATAGTTAATCAACAATCAGCCAATCAGTCTTATTCAGGCATTGGAGCAACAAGCCTCTTATATATGGGAGCCTTATGTCTGCGGTGTTTTGGGAAGATTGTAGTTCTATAAAACAAGTTAACTTTACAGAAAAGCTCTGGATCAAACACACTGGAATGATGGTACTTTTTATGCATTGTGTGATGCTGTCAGGTGGAACTACCTGCTCATTGTTCGAAAAATAAAAACAAACCACTACTTCCTGTTGTCTTCTTCGACATTTCAGACAGTAGTAATATCCGACTTTTGATCACAACTTGTGTGATGTGAAAAATATGTTTCCATTACAGTTCTGCCAAATATATCTATTTCAAAAATGTGATTTTAGTCAAAATTAGCATGTTTCCTTTAAGCAAATATATTGTCTTAATTTTTATTTGTGCAATTTTACGGTTAATAGAAACACAGCTGTTGATATACAGTAAATCAATCAGAGATGACAAATTATTTTTTACTCAAGTACACATGTACAAATATTTCTGTACAAAGGATTTTGATCGGTCAGTATTTATTTATCCATTGTTGCACATTTATCAAATGTGAAAGATGGCATATTCTAATAACAATCATTGCAAAACCAAACAACAAATAAGCTGAAAACTATTTCAACACACACTAATCATTGTGTCAGGTTTAGCCTCCAGGTTACCTTGTTTGCGATGGCTGCTGACGCCCCGGTGACACCGCCGGCTGCAGCCACTCCGGCCCCAACAACGGTCAGGGCCAGTGAGACTCCTGCTGTGAAAGGGGCCAGGATCACCCCGGCGGCAGCTGCCACTCCTCCTGCTGCTGTTGATGCTCCTCCAGTGATGCCAGCGATCTTTGTGTTTTTTGCAAACTTAAAGGAATCCAGATCAAGTTTAAACTTTTAGGCAGCTCAATCAAATTCTAATGATTCTTAAAAGAAAAAAAATATTCATGCACATTTGGATTTTCAAACCTCTGTCACCAGAAAGATTCTCTCACCTTGTTCAAGTTGTCAGAAATATTGTTCAGCTCTTGAATGTGTGACTTGAGATCGTCGCCATGTTTAGAAATCAGCTGGATATACGTCTGAATGGCCTTGTAGAGCTTTTCAGCTTTAGCATTGATGATCCTAAGATTTAAAAAAAAAATTGTCAGAGATATTCATTTATTTCCAAGAATTGTCACTTTTACTTTTTGAAATATTTCAAGGTTAAGTTTGACCAGTGGTGGTAAGCACACTTATGTTAATTGGCTAATACGCTAATAGCTCAGCTAATTTGTTATTTAGCACATTAGTATCTGCTAACTTTGAAAGCAATTGGCGCACTTAGCTTCCACTAAAATAATTCTTCCAGATAAAATCTAAAGTACAGATTTACTTGGCTGTTTTGTAAATTTTCTGTTTAATAAGGTCTTATCTCCATGTTAAGGTTTTGGCTATCGTCGGGGACGAGGGGTGTTATGTATTTTCAAGGGTAACAACAAATTTGACCCGAATGAAGGTGAGATGCTACGTTGTAGCACATGTTGCTACAATGTAGCAGACACCTAGTGGGTATTAATGTGGTTGAATTTAGCGTGTTAGCATTAGATTCCACTAAATATCATCTTGGCATAACGCTTTAGTGTTAGTGGAACAATTGTGTATAATTAGTGCTTTAGGGTTAGCCCAGCTAACTGTTTAGTTAGCGATACCCAGCACTGGGAAAGCGTTTTTCACCAATAAATGGAATTTAAAATCTTATTTTTTGTCAGGTTTTCTCTACCTGTCATTAAAATTTGCTATATCTGAAACATTTACATTAAAAAAGGGAATAGGTGCTGTGGTGGCGCAGGGGTTAAGCACAAACCGGCCTGGTGACCTTCAAGCTGCATATCTTCCACTCTTTCATTACCTACTTTCCTGTCCTAACACTTTCAAATAAAGGCCATTAGAGCCAAAAAAATAAAAAATACTTTGAAAAAAAGAAAGGTAAGAAATACACCACTATTAAATCTGAATTTTTTTTCAGGGGTTGTATAGTTAATTTGAGGAATCGAATCACAAACCTTATCACCTTTTGGTGGCTTTGGGTCAGCCACTACTCTACTCTTGGTACGTAATTTTAAACTCCACAGATTCCCTTCCAAAAATCCCACAATGCACCAAGACTTCTTACATCACCAGCTTTAGCATAATTGTGTCAATTTCAAACAATTATAATGTCCTTGCCTTTTCTCTGAGAATCCTCTACATTGGAGATCTTCAAGCGTTTCTTTCCATGCTGCAGTCAACAAGATTGCGGTTTAGCGACTGAGAGAGTCTTTTTTCAACAACAGCAGAAATAATTGAGGCTTCCTACTTACATTTCATCTCCTCATCAGGGGACGTTTCATCCTTGTAGGAGACAAAAAATACATTATACCATCACTCGAAGGTTTTAGTTGCATCCAATATCAATATAAAAGTATTTTTGTAATTACCTGGATAATTTCCAGGTAAACAGGTTCCTGTGAAAGCTGCTTTAGTGGCGGCCTGGCCGGCAGCGGAGGAGGTCGGGGTTTAAAGAGCTCCTTATCCACCTTCGAAGAAAAAAACAGGCATTCTCCATACTACTCAAATAGAAATATTTATCAAAAAAAGAAAAACCCTGTATACCTGGACTTGCTCTCTGATTACTTCATATTGTTGTTCAGAATATTGTCTTCTGACATTCATGCGCAAGGGCACCGGTGGAGGAGTGGCGTCCCCTGAACTGTTCTGAGTCGATGACACACAAAAACAAACGTCACCTTGTCGGTTAAAGAATTTTAACCATTTTAACAATCAACATTCATGGTAATCACCACACTGCTGCATAGGGGTATGAATTTATAAAGATTTCTTCTGTCTCAAACCTGAGACTGAGGAGGAGCCGGTTCACATCTCAGCCACTCCTCATCAACGGATCGTGTGTGAAGGCGTATCTTCCTCGGGAGAGGAACGGGAGGCTGCAAACGGTAAGGCATGGCAGATGAGCTAAATGAACAAAAATCATGATAAACAAGTGTTTAGGGTCCTAAACAGACCCTAAACAAATGTGTCCCAATAATGGAGCCCTGAGGAACCCCACGCTGTCTTTGTTCATTTAAATTTAGAACTGACAAATGTCAACAGTGGTCATGAAGATCTAAACCAGCTTAGAACAAGACATGGAAATTCTTCCAGATTTTCCACCTGTTGAGTCATTATGATATCGATCGAGTGAAGATATTAAGTCTTTATGACAAAACAGAATTTTTATATGTTTTACATGTGGTCAAAATCCTGAGTAGATTAGGCATCCATGGAATATGCCGCAGAAGAACGCTGCGTTAAGTGGAGCGTTGAATTGTCTCGTGTGTAACCCATGACACTAACTTTTGCTTTTCACAAAGTTCCAAGTTTTAAAAACAAATTATGTATTTGCAAAGGCCAACTTATTTATTCAGTTCATGTAATCAAATGCAGGTACGTAAGCGCTGGAAAAGCGGTTTCTCAACTTGCTTTGCACATTTTTGTGAGTAGATTACGGAGTTAAAAACAATCCGAAACCTTTCACAAAACGTATTCAAGCATGACATAGAACGTTTAAAGACCAACAGACAACAAAAACAATGTTGCACGGCTTGTCCAACAAGATTCACCATCTAGCTGGTACATCCAGACTTTTGGCACTTTCACATTTAGTTTCAAACACTTTGAAAGTTTCCCAAGATAAACATGGTTACAAATTTATTGTTATTTTGTTTACAGAAACAAATCACTGTAGCAGTTTGGTGTGAAAAGCTGGTGGGTTTAAAATTAGTTCAGAATGTGGTTTTGAATGAATTCAATGAGTTTATTATTTATTTATTATATATATTTTAAACACTTCATATGTATAAAAAAGTTAGATGCCCTTACAATAATGAATGATGTGATGAAAGGTGACATTAAAAACCTTCCAAACTCGTGAAAACATGAGTAATAAGTGTTGTTTAGAACATTTTGGTATGGGACATATTTGTTTTCATGGTCACCTTAGTGTTAAATGTTTTTTTGCAATTTTTTTTCATTTTCTGGGTAGGACATGATGTAGTATTCAAACATTTAAACATTCTGATTTGTGTAAGAAACCTTTAAAAGTACAACTTTAAAGCAAAATAACTGAGCCAAACAGTTTCTGAGATTATGTGTACATGAAAAACTTTTCACAAAATTTAAAGCTGAATCAAAGCAGTCTGTTCTAGAATTAATTTTAATCATGTAAGAATATGAATATTCATAGTATTCAAGAATATGAATATTTAGCATTCATAACAAAAGTGACACCTGTGCTTTAATAGGTAATTTTTCTTTCTTCTCTTTACTTTTACTCCCTTGCGGCTAGAGAAGTTAAAATTCTCTCACCTGATCCATGGTGCAGCCTGCAGGTTCTTGTTGTTCTGAGTTAAAACTGATTGTGGTTCATGTGGACATTCGACGTATGAGAATGTAACATTTTAACGGATTAAAGGGCGTGACCAAAGAGACATAACGCCTCTCTTGGCTCTGAGTGAATGAATGTATCGGCACCGTGTCACATAATCCTGTGGTGAACCGAACCACAAGCTGAGAATCTGTGGAACTGGAAAGGACCTGTAAGAACATCCATTTTATATTTTTTTACATCTCTGAGTTGTTTTACAGATTCTATTTTAGAAAACTAGCTTAACAAAATGCATTTCTTTACAGCATTCACAGGTTCAAGTTTTCTGGAATGATAGAAATGTAGCAGCTAAGCTTCCAGTGAGTCAGAATCAAGTGTATGAGTCTGAAAAACATTTTCTCCAGGGCAAACAAATTAAAACTTCTTAAAGTAGTCATTAATGTTTCCTTGTGTCTCATCAAACATTTGGCTAATCTGAGTTGGTATCAGTTTGGGTACCATCTTATTAAATTGCTTTTACGATGCTATGGTAGGATTGATTACGTTAACATCTCCCAATACAAAGGTGGTAATTATTCTGGTATGTAGTGAGTTGTACTGTTTGTACAACTAGTTTACTTAATTTACTTGAGTCTGCAACTTTAATCACATGTGCAATAGAAAGGTATAAATATGCTTTATTATAATTTATCCCAATAATTTTGGGGATAATTTGATGTCCAGTGAAATATGTTAATAAACCCTAGACATGACAGCAACAACTCAGTTTTTATCACTCGAAAATATATATTAAGTATCTATCAAGAATCAGGTTTAAAACAAAAAGAAAACAGAAACAATATTCCACCTTTTATTAAATACTGATATGACCTCAGTTGCAGCAGGATTTGTATCTTTGGGCAGAAAGTTAAAGTTCAACACGAAGCAGGGAGGTTACAATAGAAGTAGTGCAATACTTCACACTGTAATCAAGTATTTGAACTCAAACATGTTTTCTTTTCTTCATCATTTTTTAATTAGAAAAACATAACGTGCACAAATCATCCATTACTGTTTTCTATAGTAGGTTTTGAAATATGATCTGATAAACTTGTACATCTCACCTCTAAATACTTTGTATCTCCTGTTTTAGTAATAAAGCATTTCTGTGGAGTGCAGTGGAACTAAATTCTAGTACAGTTTCACTGAAAAATCTACTATGATCCACACATCACAGTCTGGCTGATTCCTCCATGGTTTGTGTCCTTTTTTAATGTTTCCCCTCAGAGTTGGTGTCATTTCTTTTCCTCCACAGTCCTGCCAAAGTATTCCCTCTGGAACTGCTGGAACTCCTCCTCCGTGAACAACGACTGAGCCTCCCTGGACGTTTTCACTGGTTTGTCCGGGTTGTTTCTTGACTGCCTCCCTCTACTGTGCCTCAAAATCTGAGTCACACCAAGAAAAGGAAAAAAAAGACTCAATCGTGTGCGCAGTCATCAAATATCATGGTTTCTTTATTTATGTATCATCAATACTGAAAACACTAACAGTATAGCTTTGACTTATTGTGCATTTCTTCAATTTCCTTAGGAAGTGCCTTAAAATGACATTAGTTTTCAATTTTTCAATAAATAATTATTCATTTTTCAATAAATAAACTAAGCTGAAGAAATTATAAAGGAATCAGTGTCTGACTTATTTTGGCCATAAACATGATTTTCAGGACTGAATGATCCCTCTGATCATTTCATCTGATATTTCAGCATCGTTTGGTTAATTTTTGTTATTGTGTATTTTTTAGTGAATATTACTAAAAGCTAGCATATTGATAAGAGAGAAATAACTCATAATTACCTTCTTTGTATCAAAGGCGTCTGCTTTCCCTGCTGTTTCCAAAAAGTACTTTAGATTATCTTCCAGTTGGCTCTTAGGTTGTTTTTTCCTGAAATCCTCTGCGAGAACACAACATAAAAAGATAATAATTTAAACCACTTCTTTTTACATAGTGCCATAAAGATATGATGGATATAGAATATAAGCAGCCAAGACAATTCTTTTCTCCACAGTGTTTGAGACACATCTGACCAGCTGCGTAACTTACAACAACTAATCCTGATTCTGGACACAAATAGTTCATATCAACTGAAGAACGAAAGTAGGTTCTGACCCACTGCTGATCTGATCCGCTTGTCTTTGACCGTGGCCTTGCTTTTCCCGGGCCCCAGGCGGCCCTGCAGCCTCTTGACCTGCTTGGTGACCCCCTGCCGGTTGGTGCTGACCAGATCCATCACTGTGGCCGAACTGGGGGTCTGCTTCTTCTTCTTCTTCACTCGACTGCTGTCTGGAAGAAGCCACGGAAATCTCAGATTAGGATGGAACATATCCTCAATGTTACATATCCTCAATGTTACTAAAATGATTTAGTTCCTGGTTTGTTGGTTTTATTTATTAAAGACAAGCTACAACAAACTACTCAGTTCAAAACACACTTTCAAAAAGGTTTTATTACTGACTGAATACTGAATGTTTAAATTAGTTTGTCATTTAAAAAAAGCATTCAAATAAACTTTCAAACATTAATTTCACCGATGGCACATTAAAAATCAGCTCTTAGCCTTAATTTAGCTCCAGTGCTAATGTTAGCATCGCAACAAGCCAACAGGCTAAACTGACCTTTAATATCATCGTTCAGCAGCTCCAGGCCTCTCCTGATCAACGACGCTGACATCTCCGCTTAAGAATGTTTGATTTGTTGCACCGTATTAAAACTACATCTAAAGGAACCTGCGTCAGATCTACCAAATAAACATGTGAGTCCGTCAGCTTCCTCGTGTGTGCTCACTGAAAGCAGCTCTCCGCACAACAGCTGATAAACAATTAGTTCCTACCCAACAATAACAATCGCAACCATATTAGCATAAAGTAAAACTACTACTACTACTACTACTACTACTTATAATAATAATAATAATAATAATAATAATAATAATAATAATAATAATAATAATAATAATAATAATAATAATAATAAT
>CAEGAF010180266.1:0-91299 GCA_903067075.1 Micropoecilia bifurca | reverse complement strand
TATTCATAAAATATTAACAATTTTAATTTTTTTTTTTTTAAAAAAAAAAAAAAAAAAAAAAAAAACACACACACACATATATCTATATATATATATATATATATATAGATATATGTAGTTATTTTTTTCTTTTACTTGTTACTTTGTTGGTCTATCAATTACAATCCCTTTAAAATACATCAAGGTTTGTGGTCGTAATGGAATGAAATGTGAAATAGTTCAAGGGCAGTGAATACCTTTACAATATGCAATGTCTGCAAATTAAACAGGAAACAGTGTTTTTGGTGTGGTAGTGTTTAGCCAGTGTGGTAACACTTTATTTGAAGGGGTGTGGATAAGACTGACATGACACAGTAATGAACATAAAGGAGTCTTTATGAATGATTACAGTTCATGACACTTCATGACGGTTGTCATGAAGTGTCATTTGGTATATAATGACACTTAATGCAAAGTTGCTCTAAAGGTTGCATTGAAAGGTCATTAAAAATGACAAATTTGCATTAAATTATCAATTTACAAAATCATGTGTTTTCGGTGTGTTGGTGGTTAGCCTGTGTTTATTGGTGTGTTGGTGGTTAGCCTGTGTTTTCGGTGTGTTGGTGGTTAGCCTGTGTTTTCGGTGTGTTGGTGGTTAGCCTGTGCACTACATCATCATCCAGCTGTCCTCCTCACCAGGCGGTTGGCCAGTGAAATGGTGCGAGCCGTTGATTCTGCTTCCTGTTGGCACTTCACTTTGTCCGCAGTGGCTTTCTCAAACTTTGCTGTGAGCTTCGCTAGGTTCTCATTAAGGTGCTTAAAAAACAAACACACACACATACAAAGAATAGGAGAGAGAAGAAAACATATTAGGCACTTATTAATTTGTTGATGAACTCAAGTAAAACATAAGGGCTTATAAAAGTAACTTTGGATGGGGGAGGGAGGAGACAAGTTGGGTAAAACTTTCCTCTTTTCCTCTTTTGTTGGATTTATTGGCATATGGAAGCAATTATAACAAGGACAAACAGGATTAATCGGCGGAGAAGCACACAGGTTCAGTAGATTAGCTTGAGGGTTGCTAATTCCCCTTGGCTCCGAAAGCCACTCTCTGCTCAGGCAATCTGACTGAAGGCTGAAAAATGACAGCGAGAAGTCATGCTGGATCTTATTAACAGCCGACGCGCCGCACTCCGCAGGTTTTGATGTAAGTGGCCGCATCTTCCACAGAGTCACAGGCCTTGCTTTCTGCTGAGAGACTCTCCGGACTCTGATGAGCTGAATGTCAAATGCCACTGAGCAACAATTATTTACAGCTGCCTTTTCTACGGTGAGGGGGGGGAGTGATGGATTTGGTTTTAGATTAATGAACAGCAAAAGTCTTTTAAAGCACTTACACCAGCTTTGTATTGATGGAAAGCTGGCGGTGTATAATTACTGGAAGAGCTTGTGTGTCAACTGTCACTCAAAGGCTGATAAAATAATTCATATCCTGACTTTCTGCCGCCGCTCACAGCCTGTGGTTGTTTCCATTTTATCCGTGCGCCATCAGATTCTTAATATACTGAGTATCTTCGGGGTTTGATGGAGTTGTTGATCCTTGCTGATGTCTCGCAAATCAGGCACCGTTGTCTACCTTTCACAAGTCGTTATTCAACTCTCAGTCAGCCCAAAACTAAAGTTGAGAGATTTTTTTTAACGACTGTCACTGGATATTGACTTATAGGAGTGATGATATGGAAAACACAAATAAAAGTATACCTCCAAGCATCACAGCAATGATTTGCGATATTAATACCAAATCTTTCTTTTAAAAAAAGAGATCTGTTTTAAATCAGTGTTCTGAAATGGACTTTTGACTTCTTCAGACTCAAATTACAAGAGTTCTTAGTTTATTTTTCCATTTTTAACTTCCAAAGACGCCAAACATTTATGATAGACATTTCTATACAAGTCAGACTTTATCAATAAAACCAGCAAGAATCCAAGACTTGACAAACATGGAAGAAAGACACAGGAATGAAAAAGAAAAGCAAAGAAAGAAAGCCAGAATCTAAGAAATTAAGAATAGGAAGGGATTGAAGTCATCACGAATGGTTGTTTGAAGAAAAGGAAACATGTCAGGACATAGGTAAGGACACTGAGTCAGAAGTAAAGATATATGAAGGGAAAGATTCAATAAAGAAAGGAAATTGAAGGAAGGAGAAGAGAAATTCTAATAAATACATGAAGAAAAGACAATGAAAAAGAAGGTCAAACTTAAGACACGGAGGACAGAAAGAACTGATAAAAGGGATAAGGAAAAACATGTTTCTCTAAACTCCATAGAAATTCAATCACAACGTACCGCCGTGAAAATCAACTTTATTAATCCTGACATTAATCCAACTTACGTTGATTTTCCTCTTGATGGCCGTTAGCTTCTCCTGCGCAGCAGCCAGTTCAGCGTTGGCCTTGCGTAGAGCTTGGCGTTTGGGCTCCACCTCACAGTAAACCTCATAGAACTTGACAATGTTTAGAACCCAGGAACACAAACCAGCGGCTGCGTAAGACTTGGACGCCACCAGGTCTGGCTGAAATTCTGGATCCTGAAGGGAATCAAAACACACAAAGAACGGATTTGAAACGACGCTCCACCTTGTTCAGGATGGGTAAACATGTCATTTGTTACATAAGAATCATTTGCAGGAACTAAAGTAGGTTTCTGGGAAAAATATTCCACTCATGTTGTTTCCTATAGAGCAACTGGAGACAAATTAAAGTAACTTATTCATTAGTTTATTGGTGGTATTTAAAACATGTCTCTTATGGTAAAAAATAACTCCTTAAAGAACTTATATTGACATACATTAATAATATCAGTTAAACTCAATGGAAATATTAAGTACCGTATTTTCCGCACTATAAGGCACACCTTCAATGAATGGCCTATTTTAAAACTTTTTTCATATATAAGGCGCACCGCATTATAAGGCGCATAGAATAGACACCATAGTTATGTTGCCACCAGTCCCGGTATATTGATTTGTTCCGTTCACTACAAATATGAATGTTAATTGATCCTTGAGAAGCCAAACTTCTATTGTTATGCCATTACGTGAAAATGGTCTCACAAAAACAATGATGTTCTTCATAATAATTATTGGGACAATTTATCATCCAGCAAAATTGACAGGCTTACAGTCAAGTGGTTTGAGGTAAAACATGGCACCATGTCATGGCGGTAACTGGTATAAGAATTACAATTTGTTAGTAGAAGACCAGGTGGTCCAATGCTCTCCTCCAAACCTGAACCAGAAAAAAATCCATTTATAATGTGCAGCACTGTTGCTTAAAGTCTGGAGTGACTTTATACGAGTTATAAAGTGTAATCACTGAGATACAATCAATTAAAGATGTTTTGTTAAAAATATATATTTTTAGTTTCACGACTAGGATTCCTTTTTTCTTTGCACAGGATGATGTAGTTTATTTTAAATCCATGATGTTACTTGGATTTTAAACCGTAACCACAAAGAAGCCGGGGTTTTTTTCTACAATTGGGATAATGTTTCTTTCACACTTCAAGCTGGGACTTGATGCCTTCAGGCCAATATCTAAAAGGCCTGAGGCAGCAAGGGGGGGTTGAAGTCAACCCACTATGATTACACCTACGAGCCACCAAGATAGGTAGTGACTCAAGTAAAAGTAAAGCCGCTCTAGGCCGAGTGGTATGATGTAGGGTTGACAGAAGGCTAATGAGACAATCGGTTGCAGGTCTTGAGGCTAAAACACAACTCAGCACTTTGCCTTGTGTCATCTGATAGTTTGTTAATTCTCACCTTTAGTAGACTTTGGTGAAGTATATTAATACAGAACACTGTTGGATTTCAGCCAGATGTCTCTGGTGTTGGGGGTGGGGGGGTTTATAAAAAAAAAAAAATACTGGTATATTCTTTAATGCATTAAAAAACCCACCTCAAACAGAATAGGAAATATATGATATGCATTTTTATGCAAAGTGGTTGATGTTTACCCAGCTGAACATTCAGTGCTGTTCAGGAAAGGTGTCTTAATCTGTGTGGAACATGGCGAGATCCATTGGTGATGTGTAAACAAGCAGACGCAGCTTAAAGAGGGGATTTATTTTCATCTATTACATGTAACAGTTTAGTGCAATATCCTTATGGTGAGGACATAAGCGGGAATGTGAGGCTAAATGTCTTGTCCATGGACACTTAGCTATTTGGATTAGAAGGGGACCCAACATTACAACCTTATGACATGCATACTAAACCCTGGCTGTGAAATTAATTAATGACAATTCATGTGTAATTTTATACAGATGTTTGAATAAAAAAACAACTTTATTTGTGGAATCTTAGTTTTCTCTTGAGCATTAGAAGTTCCCACTTATGAAATCTATTTACAGTCCAATAACCTGCTGCCCCTGCTGTGCTGTGAAGGTCATATTTGTAATTTGCTAACTCCAAAACGAACAAATCTTTAACACGCACAAACAGGTGAATATATCTATAGAGGTCCTTTCATAAATTTATGATGAACATAAGTACTCAGATCAAAGCTGGGCAGTCAAATCACCATTAAAATATTTTTACCTTTTAAAGATGGTAGAAAAGGTGTTTGCAAAAGGAGGATTACTGGAGAGCACAGAGTTAGATAACTGGAAAAATCAAAATGCCAAGACGAAGTGTAAGAACTAAAAACACATAACACATAATATATATATATGAAAAGTTAGATAATAAACTCTAAATATGCAAAAAAATGCACATCTAGCATTTTATCAACTCATTGTCTTGTGTTTTACTTGGTGGATAATTGTATCTGTTTTTCATTATTGGAACATTGACAAAAACGATAAAACGTCACACAATTACAATTTGGCCAAACACACAAACAATGTGAGGCTGGGGGGTTTGACTGGCAGTGTGTATTTGTGCCACAACAAATTGATGCTCGGAAAATTTTTAAGCTCAACGTAAAGAGCAAAAACAAAACATGTAAGCCACCCTGGAATGCTGCAACTAATCTATTAATGCAAGTGAATAGAGGCAGGGCAGAAATGTGATGAGGTAAAAAGTGACATTTAAGTACAAGACCCGACTTGGTAAGAATTCAGCTGGGACTTTGGAGGAAGACTGACTGGGGTCCTCATTAAGACTTTATTCGCCACATTTTGCTGCTGTCAGATTAATTGAAAGGCGTCCCAAAGGGGCTTCAGATGTCGAGCAAATACGGCGTATAAAATATTCAATAATCCTACAGATATCTGCCTGTAAAATTTGCTTGAAAAGGTTAACATTAGCTGAAGGTAGTCACAATGGAAGCTTCAGTAAAAATAAAATGAGAACAATTTGGGACACAAAGTTAATATTCAGCTCAACTAATTATTTTTTTTAGATAAGAAAACAAAACCTAATGAACAATAATTAAACTTATTGAACAGAAGATATGAAAAGGTTGGGACACCATGCCCTCTAATCCCTGGTCTGACTCTTTTTGGTTTAAATAGCATTAGCAAGACGTTTCTATGTTTCCAACATCGGATTGAAGAACATTTGCCTGATTCCTCACTTTCAGCATTGAGGTATTTTGGGGGGGGTTTGCATATAAAGCCCAGATATAGCATGTCCAAATTTTTTACACATAGCTATGTTTTGGCAACATCGCCAAGTGAAAAAGATGAACGTTTTTATATAAGCGCTGTGTGTTATCTGCTGCACTGCCATGCCTCGTGTCTGCTTCATTGAACCTCATAATCAGGGCAGCTGTTAAATTTGCAACACTTAATTTACTCCTTGATTTTCTCTGGCTGTCATTTTAATGCTTGACAGCCATAATGTGCCTCTGTCATTATAATCACAGCCTGCTAAAATTAGGATTTATTAGCAGAAGTTGGAGCAGAGCGCCTGGCGACCCACCAGCCACCAGGAAGGCTCACCTGCAGGTAAGGCCGGATGGCTTTCAGGCAGGCCTCTGGGATGTTTTCCTTGTTGAAGTTAATCAGAGAGTCCAGGAAGGAGTCCACCTTGGCCATCATCACCTTGGCTGCCTTCCAGCTGCGATCCTTCGGGACTTTGCCTCCGGGTGCCATCAGGACCATGACCGCCGCCGTGACGTTGGTCACCGCCGCCACGGGAGAACCGAACGACTTCAGCTCGGTCAGGTTGTTCTGAAGAGGAAAACGAGGAGGGGATTTTTAAAAGTTAAGAAGAGGGTGTGTGTGATTTAATTGAGTTTGAGCAACTGCGCAATCTGTCTGGTCTTCTGAGCAGAGGGGGGAAAAAAAAGAAACAAGTGGGGGTGAAAAAAGGAGGGGATTAGAGTAAAGGAAGAAGAACCTGTGCTGACTCTGAGACGACAACAGAGAATTCTAATTAAGGAATCTGGAGAGAGCTGAGCAGTGATTGAACTGTCTGTTCTGCTTGTTTGAACAGAGAGAACCTTTTAAACACAGAGGGTGTTTTCGAAAATCCCCCAGCCAGCTCTTAAACCTGCATGGGATGCGAGGATAAAGTAAAATGTCGACGAAACATAAAGACAACATTATTCCAGTAAAGGCCCATCTAAACCCTGTGATTTAATAATCTTTTCTCACTAGTCAAGTCCACAAAAAAGATCAAAGAACATCTTTTTTTTCTGTTTTTTAAATGAAACGAAAAATTAAGATACAGATAAAGAGTGATGGGACAAAAAAATATGGCAGAGATAAGAGCGGAACTGACTTTGTTGAGGGTGTTGAGGGCGTCCTGAGCTGCTTGCAGAGCAGGCTCAGCCTTGGCCAAGTCCTCCTCACAGTCTCTCTGCTTGCCGCTGACCACTACAGCAATGGCCGCCACCTTTTGTTCTTCCTCGTCAGCCACAGCCTTCTCCTTTGTGACCTTCTCTGTTTCTATCCCAACCTCCTGCGGGCAGCACAAAGGGCTTAGTCAGAGAATTAGCATGTTTTGGTAAATATAGTCAGCAGTGAAACGGCACAGGCTGGAGATAACAGAAAGGCAGGTAAAAAATGCAACCGACTGCAATTGCCAGCAATGCCTTTATATGTCAGAAATAATAAGCTTGGTAAAAAAAGAAAGATCTATACCTATGTGTCCTGCTGGCTAGCAAAGTAAGAAATCACCACTGAATGATTATAAATGGTATTCAACTCGCTCTTACTTGAATCAGCTTGTCAGCGTCTTCATTCTTCTGCTTGAGTTCCACTTCCTGAGCAGCCAGCTTGGCCTTGAGGTCATCCACCTATCAGAGGAGGAGACTCAGGAGTTCAGAGAGTGACAAACGAGACTAATGGCTCAAGGTGTAACCAATCCTTTGAGTTTTTACTAACTGCATGTGCTGCCTTTTTATCTTACAGACTTAAAACTGGCTCAGTTTATCCGTTTAGCTGTGTTTCTTTCCTAGATCAGGAAACTACAGGAGGCTATACTGCCTGCAAGTCAATGACTCGATTCAATCTGATGGAGTTTTTTGAAGGTCACCAACTCCAGGCCACTAGAGCTACTGAACTACATATTTTAGATAGATCCCTGCTCCAACACAGCTGAGGCAAATGATTGAATTACCTCTTCAGGATGCCATGAAATCTGGTGGAGGCCTGGTAACAAGACATTCATTTGATGCAGGTGTGATGCAGGTGTGTTGGAGCAGTTTACTGCTTAAAAACTTAAAAACCTGAGCCCTTTTTAAGGACATAGAATTTGGTGTTTTTCTTTGATAATGAGGACCAATTGGATTGTAAATAGTGACTTGGATTCTCTCTGTATGGCTCAACTGAATTGACTCTTCATTTTTGCCACATGCTTGTCCATGTGTAGTCTTGACATAATATTAGTGATCATTTTCCCTTACGGGTGACTGGGAAAACATTTTGAAAAAACGTTTGAAAATGGCTCCAATATTAGCAACAGTTTCTACACTACACACCTTTTTACGGATATTCCACACAAACGTAGCTCTCTGGTGCTTTGCTCAGGGAGAAGATAAGGTCTCCATCTGTTTAGGCTGAACTGCTGTAGAAAATTGAGGCATTGGTCACAAAAGATATAAATGTCGTCATGGCGCATTGGAAACGGCCTGTGCCTTTAGCTTTAGCGATACAAATCATGGTTGGTTTTGATCACTTCTGTTCTTTTAATAAATCACTGTTTGAAAACTGCCTTTTGTAGTTAATCTACAGAGCTGTGAGAAAAATCTGAATAGAGAGCAGGGTTTGTTGATGCAGAAGGGGAAACAACATATTGTGTTCTTATGCATGAAGTACAGGCATGGGGGAAAACAAAAAACGAGCATTGGGTTCATATTAGTGTCTGTCAAAAAGGCACAGTGTTACCTTGTCAGGTAAAATATCAGCATTAAATATAAGGGTTGTAATCCACAAAACGTAGCAACAATCAATCTATTTTTGTTATTGTGGAAATCATCTTGTAACTCATCATAGCAAATGATTGTGTTATCTCATTTAAAGACTCACATGCTTTAGAGGGACTGATCGTTTATTGTCGGTGATTGTATCATCACTGGGCCGTGTGGAGAATACAACTGCTGACAAAGCTCAGCAACCATTTAACTGAAATCTAAACATCTTCTTAGTCGTTCAAAGCCATGGATATGATTCTGTGACTGGGAAAGCCTAACAAATAAGCCCTACAAAGTGCCCTAAACCTTTTGATGATAAGACGTTGTGCCGTGCTGCATTGTGCCATGTGACCTTTAATCCATTATGTAGAGAAAATCTTTCCCTGTCCAAGCAGATAAAGTCACAGAAAAGATGAATGGCATGGATTTCTGGGGAGGGGGAGTAAAAAATAAATAAAAAAGAGCTTTAGGATCAAGAGCTGCTATCAGCACACATATACACACACTCACTAACAGAGACCAAGGACGGTCATAAAGAGAAATTAAAGCTGTTACAAATTCCCTATAACTCCCAAACAAATGGGGCTCGGCTTCGCTGTCCGACTCCATCAAAACCGTTTCACGGGGGAAATAAAAACAAACTGTTTTTCCAGCTTGTCTTTCAGCTAATTAACCAACTGGAAATAAGGCCGGGGGGAAGACAGCCGTTTCGGCTCGCTACAGTTCCATGCAAAAAAGAATTGGTTGAATATGAGACCATCACCAAGTGAGCCATCAACATGATGAATAGGCAGTAGGGGAGAAAGGAAGGAGGTGGATAGGGGAAACAGGGACACACTAATTGGTGGAGGACATGGGTGATATTCAGTACATCTGAGCCGTTTCTCTGCTTATCTGCTGCAGATGGAAATCCAAGCAGAGAAAAACAAAAACAAAACAAAAAAAATGTCTCTCTGCTCCCGACTGTCTTTATGAGACAACCCACACTCAGTCCCTGTTGCTGTAAATGTAAATTGGAACAACTGTTTCTTAGGGCAAGATATTTGATACCACAGCAACAGACTGTACGAGTTTATCCATGCGTGAGATAGCTTATGGGCAGAGTTGGAGATTTCACCGAGTGGCTCGCATTGTATCTATAGCTTCATTCATGAAACAAAGAAACATCTGGCTGCCTCCTGTTTCTGACCCGTTAGGGTAAAGCTTTACTGTCTGTAAAGACCCGCCAGGACTGCTGTTTCTGCAACTCTTTGTTTGAGGTGCTACACATCCCTCTATATTGAGAAAAATAATACCATTAGAAAGATATTACTTCCTTTGTTTTCACAACAGAAACCACAATATCACACAA
The DNA here is from genome assembly GCA_903067075.1 of Micropoecilia bifurca. Classification (NCBI taxonomy): domain Eukaryota; kingdom Metazoa; phylum Chordata; class Actinopteri; order Cyprinodontiformes; family Poeciliidae; genus Micropoecilia; species Micropoecilia bifurca. The sequence goes on along the minus strand of CAEGAF010180266.1, from coordinate 81,608 downwards.
ACGTCTGCAGGGAAGCTTATGAAGCTCACGGAAATTATATTTTCATTATAAGAGTCAGATTAGTTGGATCAAATATATATATGGGCTTATTAAAAAACAAAAAGTTGTTGGAAAAAAGTGTTTTCACACATATATAAACCCGAGTCACATCCTATTCCTAATCTTTGGAGTTTAACAGATTGTTGGCCCAACACCCCACTAAGGTAAAACAGCCTCTGCTGTAGAGTCTTTAGAGAGGCTTTGTTCTCTGTTCTGTCAGACCTTAGGCAAGGTTAAGGTCTGGTTTCTGTCCAGGCAAATCAAATTCTGAAAGTCTAAGCTCACTTCCTTTATTGACCTGTTATGACTCAAATGTCCCCCCCTGCTGATGCTGCTGCATCGCTGTGGAAAACCTGGAGCGACAGAGATATCTGCGGCGTATAGTTTGGAAAATATGGTATTTATTTCATAAATAGTGTTATTTCTTGGATTTTTTCTGTGAAGAACCCAGAGAATCTTATTTGATTGTGCTTTCTGGGAAAATTACGTTTTTACATTTAGGCACTCCTACAATCGTCACACTTTTTCTGTTACAAACTGACTCCTGCCCCCCACCAGAGAAGGGAAAAGTTATGTGGCTCTCATAGGAAAAAGTTTGGGGACCCCTGGGATACAAATTAACAAGAGGTGGTTTATATTAGGGTGTGTGAAATGATGAGCTCTTCATCTGAATGGGACTTGGTACAATTTGAAGTCCTTGCAAAGGGTTAACAATACTGGTAATGCCTTTTCTTCCTTATTAAATTTCTTGCAACTCACTTTGATGACTTATAACACTCCATCTTTTATAGCCGTTTGTGGTAAGACTACCAAATCCAAACATAAATCAAAATTAAAGCAGCCGAGGGCAGGACAGTATCTGCACAAAGAGGAGGAAAAAATAAATAAACTAATGTTTTCCCATGGGAGCTCATGACTCATAAACAGCTACAGGATCGTTCACAGCACCCTACACACACACACACACACACACACACACACACACACACACACACACACACACACACACACACACACACATATAGAGGGCTTGCTTTAACCCTCTTGGTCTTTGTTTACCATGACCAAGGCAGCCCCTGGTGATCAACGGATCCTCTTGTGCAGAATGTTAAACAACAATACTTCAACTAGGCCAGGCATTGGCGTGGATGCACTAACAGACACGGGCTGCATTAATGGTGGCCTGCTGCTGTAAAGGATGCTCTCTCCAATTAAAATAGCTCCCCAGTTAGCATAATAATGCCTATATATATATAATGTATATGTGGTGGCTGAGTTCTACAGTAAATGGGAGATGGGGGGGAAACAGAAAACAGGACACTCTGTGGTTTTCAGCACCGACGTCACTTATGCGCAATGGGTGTTTATGCATGTGTGATTTTGTGCGGGTGGGAATGTGTGGGCCTGTTTATGCAAAGCAGCAGAGATGCATGTTATGCCAAAGTGAAACTGTGTTTGTGTAGTTGGTTCTGCATTAACTCACAGAGGATAGCGGGCCCACTATAATTAGGACTGCTTCACACTCAGACTTTGAATTCCATTATTCATATAGTCCTTTTCTGGCAAACAGCAGAGATGGTAAACATTAGAACAAATGGATCCAGGTGTGGATATTAAAGATGGAAACATTACCTTATGCAAATCATAATTTCATACAACTAATCTTGCTCTCTTCTTTGCAAACAGCTTTGCAAATCTATGTGCCGTCGAGTTATACGCAGATGTAAGATGGAAAACGTTATACCCTCGTTAAGTATTAACACTCCTTGATTGTGTTTTTAAATATATATTTAGTCAAATTATGACCACACTTCTAAATTAATTGTCTCAGGCTTTGACGTGATAAACCGACTCTAAATACCACATGATAGCTGTTAAAGATCATACGTAGTTTTTGATTTGTTTTGCAAAAAGGTGTGACAAGTATTTCCATCCAGCTCTCTTTTCACTTACACCCTGAAATGAAATTTAATCAATTGAGTCATCTTCACAAGGCACATAAAAGGCTCTGGTAACTCTGGAGGAGTGACAGCAACCCACAGCTCAGGTGGGAGACAAAGCCAACACTGCACGTCTCCAGATGTGGAAGGCTGTGTCATGGCAGCACAACACACTTTTCAGATTTTTATTTGAAAGCAAACCATATGTTATCTTTCAGTCACTTCACAATTTGTTTTTGTTTGTTTATCACAAACCAAATCCCAAAGTAACAACATCAAATTTGGGTTCTAACAAGAACAAATTTGTAAAATACCAGGAGGTCCAAATGTTTGTAAGGTATTATTTGTCTTTATAATAACTTATTATGGGGATTTATTTGAAGGTTTTACAGGTTGATTGTATTGGGTTTAAAAAATAAACAAGATTAATTGGGGATTTATATGGGAAATGTAGCAGAAAATACAAGTTAAAGGGTCTTTATGATTCCACTGTCAATTTAACTGAGGACATGGTGGGATTCTTCCTCAAAATGTAGCTGTTCAGTTGTTGTCATGCTAGTGAATAAATGTAAAGATATAGTCATAATTATCAAGAGATGAAATAAATACAATTATGTGACTAATTGTGAATTTGGTTTGGCGTGATTCTTCTTCAAATGCCAGCATCTGTAATAGTATGGAGGTCCATTAGTGCCTTTTTCTGGAAAACATACCAGACAACTTTTAATGATGTTCCTGCAACAAAACAGTCATTATAAGTTTTACTGGCAAGTGATATTGACAATATTTTACCGGTTTACTCAGAAGAAACAGAGTAACCAGGAATATGAATGATTTTTGACCGCTGGAATTCTGTTTAAGGTCTAATCATTATTAAAGCTTCTACATGGTTGTCATACATCCACCTTGTTTATCAGTGCCTTTTAGAGCACTCAAGTACATCTTGCAGCTCGTTTTTATTCCAAATTATAATTTAGGGACAAGGTTTTTCAATGGTTGTCACAAACTTGTAGAATATTTCACATCGCCGTACGATTAAAAATTTAATGAATAAGTATTGTATGGTAGTGTATATATTTGAATTGTTCAAATTGTTTTCAGATGTTTCTTAAACAATTTTATCTTAATATGTGACATCAGTTCCCCAACAAAAGGACTTTAGACCCGTTGTAGTTATGCGGCACAAATAAGAAAGAGTTTCTATTGCCTTCAGCTCTGCAATGCATTCAGGCATCACTGTATCCCACACTGATGAATGAAAAGTGCCTCTTAATCCTCTTTGTTCCTGACACCAGGGTTGTAGGATGGATTGGGGGTGGAGCGTTTGGTGAGAGTGTGGAGGTTGCAGCAATGCAGTGGGTATTTTAAAAACAACATTGCAACAGAGATTTTCAATTTGCTTTGGTGTGTCATGAAAACAAAAAGAATTTCCTTGAATGGTTTTAATATTGTTTAAGAAAAACAAACATTTTAAAGGTAATTTTGAAAAATAAACCAGAAATGCTTGTGTTAAATGCTCAAGTTGCTAATTAGTTAGCCTGGTTGAACAAATCCATTACCATATCCCTCTGACTTTCAACTGGAACACAGATTGAAGTTTCATTGTTAGAAATTAATTATGCTACTTAGGAATGCTGCATGATTAGCCTTAATAGCAGACTAAATATTAGCAATGACACATTGTATCATTTAATGAGAAGCATGGGCTTCCACTTGTATCACCAAACAAAGTCATGACAATACAAATCAAGTGAAACGCGTCTAACTTTGATGAGACATTTCAAGCTCTTCTAATACCACAGCCTCTTGTTCTGCCTCCTGCTGGTTAAAGTCTGTATTAAAGATGTCAGGACCTTCAGTCATTGTTCTGACTGACTAAGAAGACTGACTGTCACTTCTTACCACTTCTAATGCTACATTCTAGGCATGCCAGCTCCTTCCAGGTATGGCATTTCCCCACCGATCACTTGTCTGCACGTGTGTCAATTAAAACTCTCTCTAGGTAATTAAATGTCTAGTTGCAGGGATGAATTTTTCAACAGAGGTTCCATTAAAGATGCAAATACCTGAGCAGATGTGCTGCTGAGCTTCTGAAGGCCGTTTTCCAGCCTCTCCATCTTTGCTGTGAGATCTTTGCTCTTCTGGCCCAGCAGACTGCGATACAGCTTGATCTGCTCCAGGAAAGACTTGGGCGTGGTGTAGTTGAAGCGCCGCTCATTAGCCAGGTACTCCTTGGATGTTTGATTGACGCTGGTGTGGATGTAAGCCATGAACCTGCTCACCGACTCCTTCACCTGGGGCTGCGTGATTTAAAAGTCAGCGGTTATTTCACACTGGAAGGAAAGGGGGGTGGGGGGAGGGGGGGTAGCTGTGCAGATTGCAGCGAGAGCCAGCACTTCCTCAGGCTGAGGCGTGGAATTTAATTTTGTGGCCTTCGGTCTGCATTTGAAAATAACATCGCATTTGTTGCGTCACGGTGGCTGACACTCTAAATTACATTTTCAGAGGGACAACTTTCTTTTTTTTTTTGTGGGTGACTTCCTTCATGTGTGTACTGCGTATATTCAACCGGAAGTTTCTCTCACTTCGATGTTCTCCACCTCCTGCAGGAACCTGAGGCTGACCGACTCCAGCGCCTCCTGTGGCCACTCATGGAACCAGTTGATCGCCGTGCAGTTGACCACGGCCGGAAACTTCCTGCTCCGATCCCTCAGTTTACTGCCGACTGGAGAGAAGCACAGGGCCACCTGGAAGTGACGGCAGCAAACATCACAGGTTGAACTCTGACACACAAATAAATTACAGTCACTGAGTTATTTAGGTGGGATACATGTAGATTCACAGAAGACTTACAGAAGAAAGGCGCGCTCAGACTAATAACGCCTTCACGGTCAAGAGGGGTGATGGAGAACTGTGAATTAATTATCTGCAGCTCCATCATTAGGCAAATAAAGCTTCCATCAAGTATGTGGATTAAAGGGGTGTGTAGAGCTGTGGGATATGTCAGACTGATTTTCACTGCTGGAGACTAACAGCTGGCTTGTTGAGACACTCAGCCAGATGCTCGACAAATTCAAACTGAAGAAACAAACAAGCAGAAGGCAAACCCAGAGACACTGCTGATGGTAATCACTCAGCTCAGAGGAAGAGGAGAGAAAAAAAAGAAGAAGCAGCGAATGTGAAGTTTAATTCAAGGCTTTTCTATAACATCTTAAACAAGAGTTCATCTGTAGTCTTTGTATTATCTTCTTATGGCTGGAAAAGAAGAAGAAAAAGTGGAGGTGCCTGAAGAAACGTTTAATCAACCCTCATGGAATATTCAGTGAACCCATTTATAAAAGTATCTGTGGGATCAGGGTGAAGTTTAATTTTAGACTAAATTATTAATCAGGAGGTGAGATTCAAAGGCCAAGGCCCAAGGAAAAATATTTGTTCTCTCTTTCAGCAGAAGTTCATCACACTCTCACCATGAACCCTTTGAACTGCTGCAATCGGGGAAACAGTTTGACGACCTTAGCAACAGGAATACAGGACTGTCTGCTACACAGATTTCAGTCTTATTGTGCAGTTTTGATTATTACAATTATTTTACATCATATTGTGTACTTTCAAATATGTAATTAATTTGTACACTATTCCACAAACCACAGAGAAAAGAAAACATATTTGTTGTATAATGTTATAAAACTGTGTACATTTTTCAGTGTTTGTTTATAAACATTTAATCAACTTACTACTGTCGATTGAAGGTTTATTAGATTAAAATGTATTCCAAATGATTAATAACATCCGTTTAAACCTTCTTTCAGTGTTGTAGTTCAGCCGCCATCCAGAAGAGGGAGTCGCTGGTCATCTTTAAGTTGATGCAGAAAAAAAGATGGCAGGACCATACAAGAATGGGAAAGAGAAATGGTCCACCGTTTTGAAATATAACCACTCACACTTAAGTTTAATCTTTTTCTATTCAGCAACTTAAGTGGCTTTTGTTTTAATATATTTTATAAATATGTCCAACTTTAATATTGTGAGAAAATGTTATGTTTAGTCAGTCAGTCTTTAACACAACTGACACACAAAAAAGTTTAAATTTAAGGATTTTACCAATTTCTTTAACAGAAGCATATGAAAAATTGACCCCTTTTTGTTATGGAATGGAAATTGAAAGATGGTCAGCTCTTTTCATACAAGAGAAAATCCAGGTTTTTAAGAAAATATTCACTTACCAATTAATAACTAGTCGATCGATAAGGTTCATCAACTTTAGATTAACCCATTCATTGATAACTTGCGTCCCTAATTGGCATATTTCCCAATTTACTACCATCCATCTATCGTCGATACCTGCTTATCCCTGCAGTGATGCGATGGGTCTAATGCCCATTTTCAGAGTCATTAGGTGAAATGTGCGATGCCCCCTGGACAGGCCATCACAGAGCCTGCTTTACTACATTACATATAAAATATTTAATATAGAAAAACAACAATGAACACTACTTCTGAGAGACTGAGAGGTGGCGTCACATGTAGACGGTGTTACGAGCCAATATATATAAGATTGTCTGGAAGTTATTGAAACGTCTAAGTGAAGGTTTGTAGACACAGAAGATGTCTCCTTGAGGAGTTAGACAATGTTACAAACACACAGCAATGGTTGAGAGGGATCCATTTTATTGGTTTGCAAGACAGGTCATATTGTGAAATTTGTCAGCATGTGGAGTGTGCAGATGGCAGTCGCCCTATGTTGGAATCAGTAGGTATGTGAGAGCACCCACACACAATTGAATCATTTACATAACCATTGCTGGTCTGCATGTGTACCAAATTAGGTCCAAATAAGATGTGAATCATTTCTTCTGGGCATATTTGTCACCGAGTGTGTGGTGAAGGGATTGACCGCCAATTAGTACCGAGGATCCTGCTACCCCATTTCCCTTGTTGACCCCTCAAACCCATCCCCATAGACTGGGAGCAACTCATCAAAAAACTTCCCAAAGCATGTTAAATTGTGGCCTAGTTTGGCAATTTATGCTCAACACCCCGTGTGACACGCTGAAACACACCCTCAGCACATTTCATGCAATGATTGAAGCTTGCCAACATTTCTTGGAAAGTGCCCTTTCCACCCAGACAAGCAGTTTAAACAGAAATAACTAAACAGTCAGAAATCCACTCTTTAGAAGATTGCCCATGGGAATGCCTTCTTTATTTATTCACTCCCCAATCTAGAGAGGTTGGTGCTGGGGGTGGGGATGTGCTGGGCTATGCTATAATAATGACAGGATAAGCAGCCCTCTGGAAGCTCTCCCTCCCCAGGGGGAACAAAGCGACTACACGTCGGTGAAATTATCTGCAGCTAAACGGCAGTTTTTCTGCTCATGCTGGTGATTTATAATGACGTCCGCCGCCTCCCAATGTATTCAAGTTCATCTGAAAGTGTCAGGGAAGAAAATTGTCTGGGGAGAAGCTCCTTCATAAAGCCAGATGTTTATCTAAGTTTGAGAGGTTCTTTTTTTATTTTTTATTTAGGAATGGTAAATTAGAGTGTGAGGTGGCAAGCTTTTGCGATATTAGGAAAGGATGGAGATCAAACATAGGCGAAGCTCAGCGAAGAAGATTAATGCGTAACTCTCTCCCCTGGAAGGGAGCCACTGAGAACGGTTGTTTCTGGATGATTACTTTAGAAATTCACAGTAGTGGGGGAAAAAAAAAACAACCAAGCCTTGTCCTATCTGTCTGCTTCACCTTGAGCTGCCTGCGAACGCGGTCGATGAAGAACTTCCAGCAGTTTTCTCTCGTATCCATCAATCCCGAGCTACGGACCTCTGGCCTCACGCTGCCAATGATGTTCTCAACCTCATCGTCTGGGAACAGGTCGGGAATCTCTCCTGGAACGAATAAAATGAATCACATTATTGCCGTGCCTGCAGACCTCTTCTTCTTAATGTGAGCTTTAGCTGTCTGAAAACTCTGGAAAAGTTTCTTATCTTGTTGGGATCGGAGCTGACACCAAGCACAGAGACTCTTAAATCAAATCTTGCTGTGGTAATAGAGGTGGAGACTGCAGGAGATCATGCAGAGGACTTATGCTAATGCAGATATCTGCTTTAAGTCACAACTCCACTCGAGTAACTGATGAGCGTGGAACGTGCAGATGGATGTATGAGTCTATAATGAGTCAAAGAAACTTCAGCCCATGTAACCTAAGGTTTCTGAATCATTATTTAACAACATAACTCCAGCTGCTCAACGCTTCAAGCTCATGATTGATGTTTAGGCAGAACAAAAGCAGCTATATACATTTAGTTTTAATGCAACTGAGATCAATTTAGTTAGCCTATGATGTCATCCGAGCAGTAGCTTAACCTGTTTTTATGATAAATGTATTCTTTCTGAGCACACACTTGCAGAATATGTGCTAAAGACTTCCAGCAGCAATCAAGCATCGAGTCTCTCAGGGTACATTTCGACAGGGTTGGCACATCTACGTACTAAAATCTTGGGTTGAGGTCTTGGCGTTCCTCCACATCCCAAAAAGGTCACCCCCTAAGCCTCCGCTGGTGTTGTTATAGCAATCTGTTGAGGGTAATTGCTCAGCTGGAGGGAAAACCTCCATTCTGTCCTTTTTCTGCAAGACTAGGCAGACATTGTGTTGGTTTTGCATACGACTCATCTTACAACGGCATTTTTTCCTCACATGCCTCTTGGTTGAATCCAAGCTTTGTAACAAAGTTTTGTATTAGTGCTTGCGTTTTCTTGGTGACTCTGTGATGTGTTGGTTATAATGGCCTGTTGACAGATATTATCATCTCTACACAAGATCGGTCTGGTTCCTTAAAGTGTATCTTTGGACTCTTAATTGCTTATTTGATTCTACACCTCCTCATCTGGACTGTGAGTTTAATTTCCATCTCTTTCCAGGTTTGGAATTAAGGTACAAATCTTAATTACATCTATATGGTCAGTCATTAGTGGTGTATAGGTCATGCATCTATATTTTTGTTCTTTTGAAACTTGATCTCCAATATATCACTAATGTTGATTCTGATTGCCATTGAAACAGGTGTTGATCAATTTAATATTTTTATGTTAATTTTTAAATGTGTAAAATTGATTACTTTGTGGTTTTATCAGCTGTGAAAGCTTAAACATAACATAGAAATTTGAGGTTGTAAGAACACAAATCCAGGGAAGTGAGGAGGAAAATATTTGCAACCGATTATATATTTCAACATCACCTAGTCTAGGTTAAAGACATCATCTTCTGGCAAAGTGAGGGCAGCAGATGAAAGAGAGATTCTTGAGAGAGAGAACAAAGACCTGCAAGGCGAAGGCTTGTTTCCAAAAACCACAGCCTGCTGGTGTGTTTACTGGCAGATGCCTGCACTGTCTGGGAATACAATGTAGGGATCTCAATATACTCATGTTTCCAGCTTTTCAGCAGCTCAGTTTTTTCCAAACATATTTTCCGTTTCCTGTAAAATGTTAGTATATTTTCTTGAGCAGTGGTCTCCACCGGTTCATTCAAAAAGCTTGAAAGGCTAATAAAAACTGAATCAATAACAGCTTCTTTCCTCCAAAGACCCTGATCTGAAAGGCTGTTTCCCCAATTCTTAGCAACAAGGGACAATGAGAACCACATGCAGTAACCTGTTAGTGCTTTTTCTGTTGCTGAATGAGTTTGGTATCCTGTTCTGTTACGTTTGTACTCTGTGACATACTTAAGAGCGTTGTTAAACTGTCACGAGTGGTGAAAGTGACCAGAGAAAAGTCTGAGTTGGAAAATGAAGAAAAGGCTATTGTACAACATTGTATTGTATTGTTTACTGATGTGAGAGCGAAAAGAAACAGCATTTCTACGGTCTATAAAGGCTGTACATGTCTCAGTAAATTGATGCAGCGTTACACTACATTGTGGGAAGTATGAAACCAGGACATCTGACTGCTAAGCTCAACTTTTGAGAGAACTGCCTGTTCTCAAAGCTTTTTATTACAGATTCTTATGCTTTAAAACCAGTTTTCTTTGCCCAACTGTGAGTATGTGAGTATAATTTAACTGTTAGCTGTAGCCACAACCAAGCTGAATGTCCGGGATTGAAGAGGTACTTCTGTTACACAACAGCAAAGTCTGGGCTATCAAACTCAGCTGTTACTGTTCTGCATGTTTTCACCTACTCCGGTTTTCTTACACAGCGCAAAAACATGCGTGTTAGAATAACCATTCAAGCAAATATTCATACATAAGCGCCATTGAGTGTCGTAATTATTCTGTCTCATCAGTCCCTGTGACACCCTGTGATAATCTAGGGCTCTGTTGAGGACGCCAACTGGCTATTAAAGATATACAAAGTGGGTGGATGAAATTATATTGGCTAGTTCTAATTTCAAACTGTGAGAAAGCCTTTTTAAGAAAAACTACTTTGAAAGAACAGACATTATTGAGACTAAAAGTATGCATGGGGTGTCATGGCTATGAATAACCAAAGGTTCAGTTAGTTTGCTTGGTGAACACAAAACACTCTTTGATCCACCTCTGGTTGACCAGCTCAGAAATTGTAAAGGTTCCAGGGCTTTCGATTGCACAATTTTAAAAGGTAGTGCTTTAACTGGAGATATTCATTGTACTTGGAGTGAGAGACCATTTTAAAGAGTAAAAGAGTGAGAAAGGAAGAAAAGCTCTAAAATAACTCTGTATCCACTCTGTATGTTAGTGTGCTAAATTTTGGTAAAGGTCACATCGGAACAAAGCCAAAGAAGTGAAGTAATGAAATTCCTGAGAATAAAACTGAAAATGTTTTGCCCTTTAGACGCAATTGTTTTGCATTTTTATGTGTTCAGCAAGTAGTTTTCATTGTCCATGCACAATTGTGTCACATTAAAATTCATAAATCCACAATAAATTCAAAATTATTACAAAGAACAGAAAAGACTTGGATGGAATGGACTCTTAAAGTTCAGAGTTTAAACGAGAAATCCTTGCATTTCCTCACAATGTTACATCAATATTGAGGAGTAGTGACAACTCTGTTATTTGTAACAATAAAGAAAAAAAAACTTAAAATCTTTTTTTTTCCTCGAAACCATTGGAAGCAATATTCAGAAAAGGCTTGCTGTTACCCGATGCCAAAAGATCATTGACCAGAACGAGGAACTTTTCATCTGCCACTTGGCTGTCAGTCATTAGAAACACTGTGCCAACATTCTTCACACCAGCTTTGATGTAGAGGGATGCCAGGTCAGTCTGGGTGGGAAAGAGAGAGGAAGAGGACAAGGAGGGATATAAACATAAGAAACTGAAGCTGTTAGAGTTGAACTATAGATTTGTAAGATAGAAGGAATTTCTTGCACCCAAAAGCATCTGACATTCATACCTCATCCTTTTTGAAGTCAATAAACAGGATTTATACTCTTTGAACTTCATAATTTGTTGCACTTCAACCACAAACTTCAACTTATTAATTTTCCTATGATAAATCAATACAAAGTAGTGCCCAGCAGTGAAGTTGAAGGAAACTGATAGGTGGTTTCAACATTTTGTTGACCTGTGCACACCATGTTATTTAGTGGTGTGCATAATAATCACAACATCGACCCCTTTTACTCTAAAAGTCCTATTGATGGACTCTATGAGTCTTTTGAGTAACTTAATCTCAATAAAAATCCAACAGTTTTTTATCTTGACAGGTTAGGGTCAAAGCGTGAAGAGAAGTTAAAAGCTGGGATGGTGTAGAAAACAATGACTTATGCTTTGAAAATCTTATTGAGCCTCAGGTAAAAATACTAACTGTGACAAAAAAAAAAACCTAACACAAATATCAAGAAGACACTGTAATCTCATACGATAAAACTTGGATTTTGAAGTCTCTGGTCAATGGCAAAACTGTACGAAAAAATGTGTGGCGCATAATTTCCCCTTTTGAAACATGGTGGTGGCAGCAGCATGCTGAGGCGAGGCTCGTCTTCAGCAAAGACCGGCAGCATCAGATGTGCAGAAAAAAATTATGCCCATTATTTCTTCTTCTATGGTTTTTTAAGTGCTCTTTATTTCTGGAAACAATATATAAATATGAAAGAGCAAATATTATTGACTAAGGTTGAAAATTATCTAGAAACGTACGACCCACGCTTCATCAACACAAAAACAACGAACAAAAAGCTGGTGACAGATTTCTTTAGAGAAACCTGTTGAGGAGAAGAATGCTAAGCTAACATTCTCAAGTTGAAAAGATTTACACAGTGAGCATTTTATTGTATGACATATTCATTCCATTGTTTCAAGTAACACTTTACGTTTCTAGCGGTAAGCTGTGCCCCCTGCTGGCATAACTAGATATGTACATGTAGCTAAAATCCACAGACGGGGCCATTTCTTGTGAAATCCAGTGCGACGTGCCTCAGGTCTGCTCAAGGCGTCATTTGCCTGTCAGAAGACGTGCTGAAATGTGCCTCCCCTGGTGCGTGTTGCTGTTCAGCTTTGGTGACATGATGGATGGACATAAACACAGGGCACTGCTGGAAAAATACATGTTAGAAAACCTGACACCTAGATTGAGGCTCCCTTTGCAGCAGGTCAGTGATCCACAACATAAAGCTACAGCTATATTTGATTATTCTAACGCATATCCATGTGTTAGAACTGCATAGGTGATATCTAGACATAGATAAAGTGACAAAATAAGAAGACAAAAAAAAGCTGTCTGGTATCCTTTCCTAACCTTTAGGTCTGCGAGACTGTAGCTTTTTCTCAAGGTGATCTGAAAAACCTCCAGATTGGAGATGAAGGCAGCCAGTCGGGTCAGGCTCTGCTTGCCGCTGCCGCCCACTCCGACCAGCAGCGCGTTGCCCCGTGGAGACTCCAGGATTCGGTTTATTCGGCAGCTGCATGCAGAGAGCAGACATTCGGGGGAGGGAGGAATCGGTGGAAAGGGATGGATGAGGGAAAAGGTAGAGGGAGGAAACGCTGGCTGAACACGGCACCTGACTCATCCAACAAAAACAAACACCGGGAGCTTCGCTTTGTGGTTGTTTTTGTCTGTTTTCATGCAGAACAACGTCGTTCTCCGTATGATCACAGTTTCTAATTAAAACTGGTATTTTTTTTCCTCTAGACTGAGTCGGCCTTCAGAACACTTTAATCTCCTAAACAGGATGTAAAAAAATACTCTCGTGTCTCTTCATTTTTAATAGATGGCCTGATTTCATTATGAATCCAGTTTGCGTTGCGGAAACGAGCGGCTTATAAACACAACTCTCATTTTAACTTCTGCCGTGTTTTACATGCACAGTGACAAATCTCAGTTGTTTTCACGCTTCCAGTTGCGCTGACATTTAAATTTCATCTATTCCTGTTGATAGTTTAGCTGCTTTGCATTTTCTTGCATTTCCAATAATGTTTCAGCTACTTTCAGTGATTATACATAAGATGACATTTAAACTTCTTACACACCACAACATTGTACTACAGCTCAACAATTGAAGACAGATTTTGACTCCCTTCATTTTCTTGAATTCAATGAGAAACAGAAAAAAGCCCCATAAAAACAAAGGTATGTTTTCAACCATATCTTTGCAAAATGAGGTTTAAAGGAGGAACTATTCACATTGAGGGTTGTACATTGGAAAGTAAAGGATTAAAAAGTCATTGGAACTACAACTTGGACTGGGATTTGTTGGGTGCCAGTAGAGTATTTAGTCTTCTTCGTTTAAAACAAGTAGAACTAATCTGAACTTGTTCAGTAAGTGCAGCTGCTCAAAAACATGTCGACCTGTTTCCTGTGTTCAAGGAGCTTCGGCGAGCGAAAGACAGGATGAAAGGTAGCATACTGACTTTTGAATGCTCAAGCTGTGATAACAGCAGGCTCCAGGATGCCTTATGACTTAACTTGTTGCTTTTCAATCGGCTGGTAAAAGGTGAGCAGCTTGTTTGTGTTGTGCGATGCATAGGGTGCCTAGCTTTATGTTTTTTTTGATAAAGTTGAACCCTTTGGAAAATAATATTTTTACAGAATTAGAAGCATGAATTTCATATTCAAAAAGTTTTCTCACATTCAGTTTGACTCCTAGATGAAACGTCAATGAAATGAGACTTAGATTATATTTCCGCTGCATACAGATTGTATTTTCTTCATTGCTGCCTGGTTTTAACATTGAATCTTAAAATACTTTCAAGACAGAAAACATTCACTTCCTGTACTCACATGTGAGCCATGGCATCTTCAAACAGCACCAGGTTCAGGGTGGCGTTGACCTCATTGTAGCTGTCCAGAACGTCCAGCAGGATTTTACTGAGGCTGCTCCAGGACTCCACTGACATGTACCTGGGCTCCCCAGGCCCGCGGGCAAAGTGGCAGTACAGGTTCATCTCCCGGGTCCAATGCGGCTCCTCCTCCACGTCCTCGGGGGAAGATTCATAGACACACACACAGCAGTGGTAAACAGTGAGGGGAAACACAGTTCGTTTGCCAGCAGAACATTGCTGTTGGGCCTAAACAGTGTGGACAGGGACACGGCTAAATGTCTTTGCTGCGCAGAGCCTGACCCAGTTAATTCTCATCCATGCTGGCACCGAAATGTTCAGCCGTGTATTTTGTCTGTTAAGGACGTTTGTAAGAAAAAATAAATAAAAATAGCGACTCGTGTATGAGAGACGAGATGTTCTGAAAAATTTGACTTCTGACAAGAATCTGTCGATTTTCAACTTGATTGAATCAAGTTGAAAATCGACAGATTAGAAACTCAGAAATCTACTTTATTCTTCTTGTCAGTAAAAAAAAGTAACAACATGCGGAACCCCACAACTGTAAGCAACTATCTAAAGGAAACTATTTTCAATTAAAAGAAAAGAAAGCTAAATAAAAAAAAGAGTGAGAGAGGAAGACTTTCAGTAGATAACAGGAAGATTGAAGACACTCCAGCAAAGTTGCCCTGCTTGATCCCTTTAAGATGTCAACTTCTGTCACAGAACGAGGTCAAGTTGGAAATGTTGGCAAACAGAGTTAAAATGAGGATACAAATTCTCTTAACACACAGAGACACTGATGTCTCAGTAGCTTTAGTATTGCTACTAGCTAACAAGATGCTAAAGACAGTTAAAAATGTGACCTATAATCATTTTGAGATATTTTTCATACAAGTAAAAGTGTATGGGGTTTCCTCTGCTGCTCATATATATTTAGAATTTGGTTCTTAGATTTTCTTATATTTCATAATTGACCAAAACTTGTATGAGAAGGTGAAAGCTTTACAAAAACCTGAAAACTGGAAATTATTGGACACAAAATTCTCATTTTGAAAGTTCCTTTTTAGAGACCCAAGTTCATTAAAAACTCAAAATGTATATGAATGAGAGCAAACTTGCAGGTGTAACTGGGGAGAAAACATACAGCGCTGTATATTTTTTATTTGAGGTGCACGAAGTAACTAAAATATCAATGTTTTTTCCTCTAGTCAATAAATGCATCAAAACTAAGAGCTTATGTTTAGTCTACACTCACATCAACTAAGAAAATGAGCTGCAGGTTTGTTGAGTTGCTTGAAACTCAGATTACAGTTACTGACAGAGATACTGAGGAATGGACAGAGAAATATGCTGCAATGCATTATGATGGACCATTTTGTTGGTTACAAAATGACTCCATCACAGAACCGGCAGCATTTATCCTGTTAATGTCCTCACACGGACGCAAGACCAAGAAAATCAAGGATTTGGTATCGGACACAAAACATTCTACTAGTTTTCATGGAAGTAGAGAGAAGTTGTAAGCTTGCATTATATGCAAGGAGCAGATAATATATTGTTGCATGGTCTCTCTTCTCATTTATCTGAGTGCATGTGCATGTGTGTCAGGTTCTTCTCAGTGGCATGACACAGGGCAGGAAAGGGTATGGAGGAAGGAAGCAGTGGAGAGGAAACCATTAAAATGTTGTCCAATTTGCTGGCCTGGCAGTGCAGACCCTGACAGCCGGGCCCCGTACCACACTGATTAATATTCTCCCCTAAGTCTCTCCAGGCCCAACATTCGCTCTTCTCCTAAAATTCTTTTTATTTTTTCCCCTCCTCCTCCTCGCTGTGTTGGCCACTGATGTCCAAGTCCAGATACAGAACAGGCAGCCTAATGATTCACTCCCCGCTCTGGTCTGCCCCCGCTGAACTCTAGGAATAAAAAAACAAAAAACTCTCACCTCATAGAACTTTTTCAGTGTGTCCGTCTGTAGCTTATCAAAGGCCTGGATGTCCTGCTCCTCCACCAGCTTGTCCCTGTAGACCCGGCTGGACTCATGCAGGTAGATTTTCAGCAGGTCCGCAGGGCTTTTTAAGCACTCGCCGGTACTGAAGAGAATGCCCTGAGCAGAAAAAGCAGGGAAGGAGTAGAGCTTTGGGTTTTATTTCAGAAGCTGATTGGGTCCATTTACTGCAGAACAAGGTGGCAAACGGAGCAAAGCGACTGTGGGTAAATCACTAGATGCTCTGAGTGGGTTGGCTGCTGGGAGGTGTGACAGGGAAACTCGGTGAAATAATAGCTGCACTTTTCTGCTATCCAATTGTTGAAGTATTGTTTTATGTAAAGTGGGCCAGGTTCAATGGGCAGGCGATTAATTATCTGATTTAAATGAAAAGAATCTGGATTACACAGTAGGACTTTCCTAAACAGGCTAAGCTAAGCTCTGTCTCTGAGCTCTCAGAGAGCTAAAGTACTTTACTTTGTAGTGGTGCCTCTGCCCAGTATGTTCCTGCACACTGGCAGTCAGCTGGCTGGCAGAAACAGAAGTTAGATGATGGCACATAAACATCTTTTCTGTAGCGGTAAGTTGTTTCTCCATCATCACCACATTTATCAACACGTGCACAAGCATGATGTTCAGCCTTAAGGCCTTCCTGTTGCTTCTGATTGGTTATTTCTGACTGGAGGATTTCTGCAGATGACAATAGTAGAACAACAAGAAGGCAGAGTTGTTTTTTCCCCACAGATTGTGTTTTTCATGTTATACTTTCATGACATAACGATAAATTGAACTAATATGTATGAAACATGTTTATAAAAGCTACACGCTGCAGCTTGAAGCAGGATAACTACCGTAGCCAATTACATGAATAAAAAGAGAGCAAATATGGATAATATTCTGTGCAGTAAATAAGAGAAAAATATAATTTTTATCCATTTCTTCTTTTTTTGCTTAGATTTAATGTTTCAAATTTAAGATATTAAATACATTATGTTACTATAAAAGCTGGTTCCAGGCACTCAAGTCAAGCTGTGCTGCTACTCAGCAGATGATCTGCAGAACATTTCAATACCTCACCATTATGGGCGGTTTATTTAAGCTGCGGGTTTCCCACATCGTTCTGAATGTTGCCACTTCCTGCTGTTTTACTGCTTTTCAGCCCCTTTAATCATCCTAGTTCCCAACCATGAGCTCCAAGTTCAGAGACTCTCCTGATTCCCTGGCAGTCGAAGGAGAAACGTTCAGGGTGAAGAGGCGTATTAGTCCAACACGGACATGGGGGAGAACTGAGTGCCAAACCAAACCTCGCTCTGCGTTATTGTGTACTTCAACATTTACACAGGAGTTTGTCTGGCTGAACGTGTTGCTGCATAATTTTAACAGCAACAGAAATATTTTTTTAACAAAATTGTATAAATTGATTGAAAACATTTTTTTTTCATACTTTAAGATTGCAACTATTTTTTAATCTACATTTTCAATTTTAGGGCCAATTCGAGGTCAAACAAAGGTACATTTTTATATAAGTAAATCTCTTCATTTAGACTTAAAACAGGACATAGTAGAATCCAGTGGAACGCATAAAATTGTACAAGTTGTGAACAAATACAAAACCATGACAAAATAATCATGAGCAACATGGCAACGACTATCATGTAGTAGATGAATCTGAGAGTCCAGACTGGTCAAAAATGTCTGAGTTCTTTAGTAAATACATCTCTGAAACAATTATGAGATCACTTAAAATTATCAGTTTCTCTAATTTTACATTTTATACATGTATGTTTGAGAAAACTGAACGTTGTTCTTTTATTCTATGAACTACTGACAACACGTTTCTGAAATTACAAGCAGAAATTTTGTATTTGCAGAAAATGAGAAAAGATGCAGTGTTTTCAGACCTCAAATAATGCAAAGAAAACAAGTTCATATTCATTTAGAAACATCAATGCTGATGTTTTATCAGAAATCAATATTCGGTGGAATAACCAGGAGGTTTTCAACGGGGATAAGTGCAGTGGGTTCTTCATTTAAATCAGTCTGGAAAAGTACTAGAGCGAAATGTGAAGTTATTTTTCTAAAGGCTTTCTTATAATATTACATTAAACATTTTTATTTCAATATGCTCAGCTATGCATATTTGCTGCAAATCACTGATTCTCCACCCCAGAACCTATTCTCATGGCAAAATATTTTTGGAAAATCTATTAAAATGATAGAAAACTCTGAATTACTGCATCAAAAATCAGTTTCAGCTATAAATTTGAAAAGCTAGTTATGTCCACCTAATCTTTGCAGTGACTCATTGTGCTGAAGTTTGCAGTTAATGTCCAGCAGGTTGAAGGTTCGGTTCTCTGTCCCCCCGCAAGGAACCGTGAAACGATGAGGCAAATTTGCCTTTATTTATCGTCAGTATAAATAAAGACAACATTTCTCTCTCCTATTATTTAACAAAAACAGTTTAACAAAAAGGTCAACAATGAGGCGTTGTAGAAACAAATCTAACAGGAAAAATTAGGCTCTTCGGGGGAATTCAAATCTACTTGAGCCTAGTCTATCCAGCGGTGCTTTAGTTTGGACTAAAACATTGATCCGACTGACTGATGACCGAACCGCAATGCAAAGGCAATAGAGATGAAAACAGATTGGTTCTTGACCCCGTTTTACATTTTCTTCCTTCGAGTCACGAGCCTAAATGAGTGTTCAGTGGGTGACTGGTGATAAATGTGTCTGTTGTGGAGGACAGTGTGACGAGGCCGATTTCCCACAGAGGCACGGATGATGCATTCAGGCAGAACCACGGGGTTTGTGCATCCAATAATAGGTGCTGAATGGGACGAGGGAGAGGACAGCGAGGCGCCGTGCGTACCATCACCCAGGAGACGCAGCCAAGCAGATGTGTTGCGTCTCCCGCCCCAGAACCTATTCTCATCAGCAGAATCATCACTGGAGGTGAAGCCAGCTGAACCCGATCTGCCTACGGATGCTGCTGAACGTGACAATTGGCTGCTAAATCCACTGTGTAATTGTGCAGATGGGGAGATGCGGCGTGGATGTGGGCGTGTGGAAGTGCGCGAGGATTTTAAACAAACACTCTTTAAGATCTATGGAAGTGGAGAATCTCTAAACTTTCCACGGATCTGCGCCATTCTACTTTGTTTCTGTGTTTATTTGCATCAATCTTGACACCCTGAGCAAGTACAGCTGAAGAAAACAAAACACCATATGGGTCTATACTGTGACTTGCCAAAGTAGTCATAAGCTCAAAACTTTTCCATATTTTGTCACAAACTTTCACGTTTTCTTTTTTTTTTTTTTGTGGTAGGGAGGTGCAAAGCAGAGCATTTAGTGGAAGGAAAATTATCCACTTTCCACAGAAATAACTGATAACAAATAGCATCTTTTGGAGTTTCTTAGAATGTTATACATTTGACAACTAAAATCTCTGTGGTCCTTTTCATCATTTAAGCCTCTCTTTTCAAATCATCTGGAATTTGGGGTTGTATTTCCGGTAATATCTGAGCTTTTGAGATGCTAACCAGCTACTCAGCTCAAGTAGTAAAAACTATACCTTGTTGCCATGGTTATGCATAACGCTACAAAAGTAAAATAAGTGAAAGAAATAATACTTCCAGCTGAACAGAAACTAAAACCAGAGGGAACAATTGTCCAAATATGCAATGCTTAACCAAAATAAATGATTACCAAAAGTCATTATTGTTGCATCAATAACGATGCTGATTTATCTTTGAAAGATTCAGTATTTACCCTTTTTCTTCTACTTTTCAGTGCTGCATTACTCTGGGTTGTACCATCACATAAAATCCCAATAGAATACTATAAACGTTGACTTTAAGGAGTGGGATTGCTTTTGCAAGACGCTGCAATTCTCTGGAGCGCCGAGACTTTTAACCTTTAGCTATTTGCAAGATAAAGATACAGCAAAAGCGCCTCACAAACCAAGAGGAGAGAGAACTTTGTTCCCCCCACTACATCCCGCTGACTTTGGCTGACTATCTCACAGAATCTTCCCCCCCGACATCTTCTCGCTCCGTTCAACTCAGAGGAGAGGGATTAGAGCTCCGGGTGTCGACATGCATCTTCCGTACAGGGCTGTCTGTTTCCATGGACTCGCTCTCCTCTATGCCTGACAGCTGCTCTGAGCCCCAAACAACTGACAAATGCACCCAGCTGACTACCCACTGAAAATCATACAGACATATAGAGCAGTCAGTACAGTTTGGCGCCGGTCTCATTGCACCACGAGTCTCATGTACTCTCTTCTGATTCCGTCTTCTCCATCCGCGTTCAGCCTCCCCCTTCCCCCTGCAGCTCTCGAGCGTCAAGGAGCTCGTTTAGGTTGACGTGGAGAAGACAGGCCGCTGGATATGCCCGTCGGTCATTACAGTTAACGAACATTGGCAAACGGAGCTACTCGACAACATTCCCTGTTGGTCTCCAAACTGTTTGTCTTGGCCTGTTAGAAGAATTTAGTTGCTGTTCCTCACTCACAACATGCCCACTTATAAGCTGACCTTATCGATCAACTTGAAAGCTCAAAGCGAGTTCAGTTTCAAAGGAGAGATTATTACGAAAAAATGGACTGAGGATAAAAAAAAAAAGCTTAGTGGTAAAAGAAGAAAAATAGCTAGGAGTAGCTCATGCTTACTTCTTCACTAAACTGGGGAAAAAAAAGGTAAGTTAATTTGGGAACAATACCCTAAAGACTCCTTCTTGATTCTCAACTGGACCTTCATCTTTTTTTTGTCACATTTGTAAACACCTTTACACAGACTAGTGCAAGCTTCATGTAGAGCCTTTGAGCCCAGCTTTCTGGCTCATTAGGGTTCATCATAATGAGACACTTTCTGTTGGCTGTATTCCAGACTTCCAAAAGTTATAAAACACACACACACACAAAAATACAAAGAATCACATAAAGTCCCCCCAATTATTTCAGCTGAGGCAAACTTCTCAAACGTCCAGCTAGAAAACACAGACTGACAACCGTTTAGGGCTGCAGCTCAGAATTAGAGGAAATGTTTGTACTGTCACAACAAACCCAACAAACCCTTCCCCACATCTGGAGGTGCGGAAAAGCAGAGACCTGATTGGAGTATTTCGACTGAGGCGCAGGTGCGCAGTGTGAGGCGGCTCACCTCTTCCCACCTGTCCTGAGATGTTACAGCCACGACTCAAGTACGCGAGGAAGAAAAACTTCAAATTGGAGCGTGTTTTTTCTAGCTCTCTTTACATATTTCTATAGGTGGATTGGTCCAAGCAGACAGTTTTGACTCCGTTTCTTCAGGACTTTTGCCAAATCTCTGTTCAGGCCAATTAAAGAAAAACACAAAGACTTTGTCAAACTGGTCTGAATGGTGTCTTCAAACACTGGTTTCAAAGTCTTCACGTAAAATCACATCTGTTTGAAGCCAGTGATGTGTGTGTTCAAGGCCGTGGGAGCAAAGCCCTGAGGTCTGCAGGGCAAAGCAGGCTTTCCGTTTAAATCCACAGGCTTCAAACCGGCAACTCCGATTGGTTAGTACTAAGAGATTGTTGGAGGGTTTAACAAAGTCTTCCGACTTTTCAATGACTGATAACCAGCATGAACAATCACATTAAGAAGTAACATGCGCTGTCATGATAAAACTGTATTTGCCAATCTATACGTTTCCACAGCTTCTGTTTTTTGTCAAAATGCTTTCAGACCCTGAAGCTAATTTCAATATCAAACGAAGGTGACCTGAGGAAACACAAAAACAGTTTTTAGCTGATTACTTAATTTATCGTGAGAAAACAGACATGTAAATCAACCTGGTCCTGTGTGAAAAAGCAACTGATTTCTGAACATAACTCACATGTTATAACTGCTAATGACTCTTTTTTTTGTTAATTACTATAAGGATTTTTTAACCTCAGCAGCTTATTGAAATTCATGTCCCAGCATCTTCTGCGAATGAAACTCATGAACTGAGCAGGTCGCACTAAAAAGCTCGAGCAGCACAGAGGTGGATTTACTGGTGTGTTTCTGATCATTGACCCAAAAATGGGACAAATGGCAACGAGTGCCAAATCATAAACCTACAGTAACCTCAAGGCATTTCTAAATGAAAGCAAAATTTTCACCAACTACAGCGTCCAGGTCATAAGGCAGCGGAGGAGGCCCAGATCATCACACTCCCGCCACCGTGTTTGGTTGTCTGAATGATGTTCTTTTAAAAAATGCTGTGTTAAATGATTGAGATGATAAATGAGCACATCGTTTTATCAAGGATTCCAAATTGCTTCACACCAAAGTCATTCATGCACACATTCACATGCTTCTGATGGTAAAATACACTGTGGCCAGAGTTGATATGGACAGACTAACAGAAGTGAGGCTGTCACTCAATCAGCATCACAGGCAAGGCGGGTGAAGCGCCTTGCCACAGAACAACAATTTATGGTGTTGAACTCCCAACCCACCAGTTACAAGCCATTTAAATAAACTTTAATTTATTTAAATGGCTACATAATCTCCCACGAGGTTGTGATCGTTTTCCTCAAAGTTGTAGCAACACCCACCCATGCGTACTTAACACTCCTGCGAGGTATGAAATACTTTGCCAGTTAAACTTACAGAAACATTTACGGTCAAAGTGATATGGTGCCATTTATTTAAACCCTGCTGAGCATTAGCTAATTACAACGTTATAAGTTTATTGTGCCTCTTAATATAATTCAGTAGAAGCGATACATTACCAGGTAGGTACAAACACACAGAAGCTGTACGTTTAAGAGTGAAAGGAAAGTGTATGAAATCTTATGAGAATAGTATGAAGACACCTATATATGCTCCATATAGTGAGAATAGTGAGAACTGTGGGCTTCATCTGTAAACTCCTGGAAAGAATAATGAAAATTTAAGTTTCTATAGCTGAGTGGCTCAAAGCATTAATTATACAACAGAGTGCGTTAAATGAAAGAGCCTGCCCTCCATTAAAACCATGGAGGATTTTGACAGAAATATTGCCCCGAAAGCCTCTCCCTTGATAGCGTTAACACTCTGATATTATATTCATTTAAATACATTTATGCACCCATGGAAAAGCAAATCCATTGTATTCTCTGTTCCACTTATTTCAGACTCATTTCCAGCTTTCAGTGCTGCTTCTTAAATCAATAATCATTTAGCGAGAAATTAGTGACAGAGGCTCAGGGAAGCAGAGCCGCAGTAGAAGAAAGAATTAAGGTAAAATATGGATACGCTTGTCTGAAATGGAGGAGTGGGTGGTGTCGGCGAAAAGAAGCCAACTTTAAGGAGGCAACTTTTGACTTCTCCTCCAGGGAACATTAACCCGAGGTCAACCTTCCCTGATGCACTTGGTCACCTGGAATATGTTGGAAAGGTCCCGCAGGTTAAAGACGTAGTGGAACTTGACCGCTGTGGGGAGGAAAGTGGAGGAGACGCGTTGATGGAGGGCCAGAGCCAACTGGACCAGGGTGGAGCTGCTCTTCTGCAAGGCAGAGCTAAATCCTTCCCCTCTCAGATGCTGAGACAAGATGGAGCTGTAGATGGTGCTCAGGGCTTCTGCTCCGGGAAAAGACAGGGCGAAGACACAGAAGTGACGCTGCGGAAAGAGATGGAGGGTCAATGAGACTCACCTGCTCCGTGCTAATGACGGCAAAATCACACCACAATATCAACCAAGATTGACTTTTTAAAACTCTTTTTGTGGGACTTAATAAAAAGTTATTCATGTGTTGCAAAAATGTGTAGCGTAACTTTCTACATGCTAATAGATACAGTACACAGCAGAGTGTGTGACTTCAGCTGCATTTTATGAATTCCCTGCAGCCTCACATGTGTTACTTTGCTGACACACACACACACACACACACACACACACACACACACACACACACACACACACACACACACACACACACANCTGAAAGCTTCTTCACAGACTGGATCAGAGCTCCCACAATGGTCTTTAGGCCTGGTGGGCATCCACACACACACACAAAGCAGACTTTAAAGAGCCCTTCAAGTCCAAAACATGTTCCCATCCCCTGCAGGTGAATGGATAACTTCCTCTAACGGCAGACTGGTTACATAAGCCTGAATGTGGGGGATTTTTCAAAAACACAGAAGCTGTGTGTATCCAATTCAAGACTTTATTACCCTAATGCATAAAGAATAAAGCTAAACAGAGGAAAGTGCACTCTCGTGTTATTATGTGGTTTTAACAGTCAGGACATGAATGACTGAATCTTGCTTTTTACACTAATTTCAATGAGTCTTTTTATTTAAACTAAGCTAAAATGGAAAAGCGGTGTGGAAAAAGAACAGCAGCGTCAATAGTTTAATGCGCCTTTAGCAAACATGGCTTGAAGTAAAATTTAATTTTTTCTGTGAAGGAATTTGGGGACACTGCTCTTTCTCACCTTTTTCTTTATTGTTTAGAAACAATCTTGAAATATAATTTTGGGTTTTCATCATCTGTGTCCTGTAATCATTTAAATTAAGAGAAACAGTAAAAGGCTTGAAATATTGCACTTGATGTGTAATCAATCTGTAAAATATGAGTTTAACTTCATGGACATATACATGCAAAGTATATTGAACTGTTTCACAAAATTCTATTTTTTTTGTGGTGAACCTATAGTTTGGAAATTGCCTCCTAGCCTCTCCCAGATAGATGGGCAGGAATAATGTCTCATTGATCTCTATTTGTCTAGGTATTGTTTTTAGCAGGCATGTGTTGCATTTTTACAAATGGAAAAGTAAAAAAATTGCCTTCTAGCAAGGACAGTATGAAAATCAAACCTTTTCAAATAAAAAAAAAAAGATCATTTCATGTTTCTATTTGAAGATTCTCAAATGAGTCCACTGTCTCTCGGCGAAGGTAGAATTTCATGTTCATGTGTTACTTTTGTTCGGTTAAATGCTGTTTTTTTTTTTTCTTTTTTCAAAAGAAAACATTTGATGCACAGACATTTTTCTGTTCCTTCTACAGCCTTAAATGCACTTATGACCCGAGTCACTGAGGATAGTATTCTGTTCTTGTACAGGATAAATAAAAAATAAAACTCTTCTTTGCTATTCAGAGGAGAACAAGTGTGAGTCTGAGGAGAGCCTATAGTCTCTGCAGTGAAACATTCCACCTGTTCTTTCCCATCTGTCTGCTGCCTGCTTTGTCACCTTTACACCCCAACCTCCTTTTTGCCATTTTGTTCAGGAGCAGAAAGAAGCAAAGCTCACTGGAATGTATCCAGCATCCTTCATCACACACATTCCCCTCTTAATGTCTCCTACAGTTTCTTCATGTCTACAACAAATTCCTCTCTTTACAATATCCAGTCTCATACCTCTCATCTCAAATCACATCTCAAAAGAAAATAATATGAACACTAAATATTTGGAGTGATTTTCCTCCTAGTTTTTTCTAGCACACTCAAGCTGTAAAAATTGGTCCATAAAGCTGCACCTTATAAAAACAACAACCAATCAGTCAGGAGGAAGGGCTTAGCGCTGTCAATCATGCCTGTGTTTACCATTTTCATTCAACTGTTTCCCAGAGGATCATTTCTCTTTTTCTGAACATTATCTATGAACCTGTAAAATGGAGGATTTCTCATCAAGTCTGCAGTGATGTTCATTAGGAGATGCGATGATGTAGTTCTAGTATGTACATGTATCCTAGTACATGCTTTTACTGAATTCACAAAGCTGTAAATGAATAATAATATTAATTCTTCTACAGTTTATAACGTCATCATTTTTCTTTGAGCTACTTACAGTTTTGCCATGTCTACCATAATGCATATGCAAGCAGAAAAGGAGCACATGTCCCCCCTGCCAGTTCATTGTGTAACCAGTGGTTCGCCATGTTCTGGGAAAATCTCCTGAATGTGTTAGTCTACCTGCAGCCTGGGATTAATGGTGATACTGCCAGCCGTGGGGTTCATGCAGGAAACGTATTGAACGTTGTGTATTTCTTTCAAAAGCAGTTTATGACGGTCATACCTGCAGAACACACACAGGGAGAAAAGAAAAAGAAAAAAAAAAATCATTATTCAACTGCTTTGCAAGCACATAAGCACCAACATCGGCCATCGCTCACACACAGACTTCTCCCCCTGTGCTTCTCCCTGATACGGACGCCTCGGCTCCCGCTTAAGCTGGCGTGTCTTGGAAGCAACCTCCTTCCCTCTCAATTTCATACCTGAAGTCCTCCAAGCATATCTCTAATGGGCTGACCGTGTCTAATCCAGTCAGCCAGTGTCTGACGCAGTGGAACCATGTTCAGAATGGCCTCACTGTGTCAGAGAGATGAGCAACAAAATCCTTTTTACGGGGAATCACACAGGCCAGCTTCCGCGTATAACTTCTGATACTCATAAAAGTTGCAGAACATGCATACTGATGCAGGGAGCTCAGAGTACTGAAAGAGAGAGGTCATTTATAAATACTAAAAAGCTACCTAGCTGCTAGAAATAAAAGAAAATCATTTTCCTCTAATATAAAACGCCTGTGAATTACATTAACATTTTGTTAAAACGGGAAAAACTCTTCACAAATGTTTCATATTAGTTGATATCAATAATAATTTATTATTTTAAAATAACGTCAAACTGGTAATGAAAGGTGCTGATTTTGGAGGTATTTCTTTAACCGCATGACTTGAATCCTCTGTAGAATAAAGGTGAAATATGGGTAAGACTTTATTTGAAGGGGTCTGAATAAGACTGAGATAATAAGGTCAGCTGTGATGGTTCCAGTGCATCAAAAACAGATTTAATTTTCCTTCCCTATGTTTTAAAATTATTACTAATAAAATGGACAACACTTTATTTGAAGGGGTGTGCAGGACACTGTCAGAAACATTATATAAACGTGTTATGAACATGTAGGAGTCTTCATGAATGTTTGACTGTTTTTCTGAAGTGTCATTCGATAAATAATGACACTTTTAATGCAAAGTTGACACATTTAGTGGACTTTTAATGCAACTTTTAGTGCAACTTTGTATTAAAAGTGTCATTATTTACCAAACGACACTTTATGACAACAGTCAAACATTCATGAAGATTCCTTCATGTTCATTACGCGTGTTCTGTTACGTTTATGACAGTATTATGTCAGTCTTATGCACACACACCTTCAAATGAAGAGTTACCAGAATTTGTTATGCATTTATTTACACGTCAGGTCAGACTTAAACAATTATAAAATCTGATTAATATCACATATAATTTCTGTTTACTGATGCATAAGGCCCAACAATTAGCAGAAGGTATACTTTCTGTTTACCATGACATTTACCAGGTTAAATATTTATTTTTCAAACATTAGTGTGTACTTCAGCTTGCCTATGCGTGTGATGAATTGCAAATGACTTGGTCTTACCAATGCTTGTAGTCCATGTGTTGGCGGATGAGTGTGTGAGGTTGCACCGTGCCATATGCATCTACCTCAGGCATATTCATGTCATCTATGAAGTAGATCAGTCTTCTGCTGCCAGGAGGGCCGTAGTTGCGCCCTGCTTTTTTCTCTAGGGGCTTTTCCAGCACAGCTGCGTGGGAGATCAAGACTTTACAGAATGCCCTTCTCTTTTTTTGTCTTTTGGTTTTACCTTTTATGGCTTCTCAAACATGATTCACACACATTAAACAGTGCACACTTCAGATAAATAATAATATATGTAGAGAAGATCAAGCGATTAAAAAAAGAAAAGAAAAACTCTTTTAAACTGTAGTTTTTCAACCAAAACCAGACCAGATGTAGCTCTAGATGTTCTGTTATTGATAGCGACACATCTGAGCATTTCTCTGAGCATTAAGTGGTAACTAAGGCATTAAAAAGGGAATTTCAGTCATAGCTAACCTGGTTCAAAATCAACAAAACATTTTTAACTGCTTTTGAAAAACATATGATGCAACAGGATCAATAAATAATGGCTGTAATTGATTAGTGTTGCTTGCTGTTGAATTATCCCTGGTTTTGGTTCATTTCTGCATTTTGTTCTTTTTTTTTACAGATATTGTTTTTCCTTGTTCAGCCCCAGTTACTTGCCCTCCTGCTTTTGTTATCTGCACACTGTTCCCCCTCTGATTATCCCTGTCAGTTCATAGGCTGTTTTGTTGCATTTGTTCATTATCCGCTCGTTGTTTGCATTTGTTAGTCTTCTTCATGCCATGTTAAGCTCCGATTCCTGACTGATTTTCAATTTAGCATATTTCCAGATCAACCATCACAGCAAACAAATCCAGGCAGAGATTTACATAAACTCATCAGGGACATGAATATTGTTTTTTTTTTTTGCTGTTGTTTTTTGCCTCATAAGTATTTAGTTTAACCATTAATCCAGGGTGAAATGATTACATACATACTACAAAAGTCTGAATTGATTGTGAGTTTTCTCTTATCTCCACAGTCTCAAATATACACTTCCACCTCTGGTAATATTCAGATATTAGTTCCTTACCAAGCTGCACCTCTGTCATGCTTCTTCGAGCCATTTCAGGAGTATGGCATGATTTTTTTAAAGAATAGAACACAAAATTCCTATTCAGTTGAGGTAAAAGCTTTTGGAAAGCATCTAGATGTTGGTTTGACCTCATTTTAAATAATTCAGTTTGTTACCCTTTCAACTGTACAACTAACTAGAAGCAAAACCGACCCACTTACACCTACCTTGCAGCATTGCGGACGTGGTGTAATAGTTAAACGGGACGTTCCTGACCATGTATTTCTCAGCATCCAATGATTCGAGTTTATCCCCGATTAGGACAGACTTCCCACTGCCGGCGTTCCCAACCACCATGACCGGCCTGCAGTGCTCCAGGAGTCGGTCCATGAAGTAACGCAGTCGAACCGTCTCAGTGGTGGGAACCAGACATGCCTGCAGACAGGAGGAATTCAAAAGCCTAAAAGCCAGGTTAAGATTGTGACTTGAAACTTTATACCTGGACGTGAATAAACAAAGAAAAAAATGTTTGTTCGTGATGCACATTCAATATGAAGAAGCAGGTTTCAGATTTTATGCTCCTCTAGATCTGGAATAAACGTTCAAAAAAACTGCAAAAATGCTGAAACAAGACAGTTGCTGGAATATGCTATAAAAATAAACTTGATTATGATGATGGTAAAGCCATATTGAGGTATATCTACATTTCCAATCTTGGTGGAGTGGATTGATAATGTTCGAAAAGCAATTTTCAAATCTTGTGACAAAGTCAGATTTACATCCACTGAGTCATGAACAAGTTTTGAGCAGCTAGTTTTATACGTTTGGGATTGTTGTTGTTTTTTGCAGATTCAAAGGGTTTTCCTCCAGAATTACCTTATTTTCTTGACCAGATTGTCAAAACCCAGCTTCAAACTTCTCTAAAGCATTTTCTCTGACAACATCTATAATTTATATGATCACATTTGTTCACTAATAAACCTTTGACACTTGAAGTTAGAAATGAAATTACTCACAGTTGGGCCATAGTTGCTAAAAAGAGTTATAAAAATGTGTTGCACTGGATTTATTTAGGAATATCATAGTAATGGGACATTAATATTATACTTTAAATTATTTAAAACTGTTGTTTAATCTCATTGTGCATGTGTATAGTGACAAACAATAAATTCAATTTAGTTTTCTTTTCACTATACCATTATGTACTACTTCATGTTGGTCTATCTTGTAAAATGCCCTGGAGTTTGTGGTGGCAATTTGACAAAATTTAGAAAATCCTCAATTAATTTGAAAACTTTTTGCCAGGAACTGTTATTAGTGGGGGGTGGGGGGGTTTACCACTTGTTGTTTTGGTAGCCTCTGGAAGAAACAAAAGTTATGAGGGACATTTGGTGGTCTCCTCTCCACCGACTACATGGGAGCTTGTGAGTCTAGGCCAAGAGCTACCTGGTTTAAAATTTACCTGAAGAGGTACATCTGGATCCATCTCAAACTTGGTCACCATCTTGGACCACGGTTCGAATTTTTTGCTCTCCGGGTCGATGTAGTAATCGAACACGATGCCCTGCGATGGGAACTTGATGGTTTTGAACTCAGCAACCCACCATTTGCTGAACTTCACTCTGTAGTCGACCAGCTGCACTCACACAGAGAGACACAGAGGGTCGGCAACGCGGTCAATATTGTAAAATGACTTCCTCTCTGCTTTTTCTCCTCCATACAGCAGCTATGGATCCGTGCATTTGATTTACACTGGTGTGAACACAAACCAAAGGACGAATAAATGGCCCCAATGCATAAATGGAGTTGCAGCAGCTGAAGGGTAGAAAATGAGAGATGGCAGACCCATCTATCCATCCATGTGATTCGGCCGGTGAAGAAGTCTCATCACCTGCTGGCTGGCACTTCCCTGTCTTCCTCTCTTTCTTCCCAACCCTTGATACCTGTCTTCTCCATTCACCACTGCCTCTCTAGTCAATAAAACCACTTAGCATTTAAATGCATCTGTGATGGGAAAATAAAGTGGAGTACATTTGTACCGAGGGGAAAGCAGTTTTATCCCATAACTTAGATGGACACACTTACTGTACCGAACTAACTGGATTGCTAAGCAACTGCTTGCCATGGCTCTCCTGCTGATTTAAATTCAGCCAGCCTGTGTGTTTCTGAGCGGGAACGCAGTCCATTTCATTTTCAGATGGAGATCTCTGCCTTTATGGAAAAACTACTATTCCCTCAAAAGAAAATAACATTCAAATGACTTTTCATAAATAGAGACAATGTTGAGTTCCATAAAAGCCAGAGAGGCTTACATAATATTCCAAGAAACTATTTCGAGTTGTGATGGGTAACAAAAAGAAAAAAAGGAAAAATCCTTTTTTCTTTGTTCTTTCCACTTAGGAAGCATCTCACATGCCAAGAGGTCTTAGCAGTACCTGGTCCTGGAACAAGGCTCCCCCAAAGGCCCAGATCGCAGCAAAGACGAAGTAGAGCTCATAAATATCTTTGGAAGAGTCTGGTGGTGTGTTTTCTGGAGTCAGCAGACTTTCCAGCAGGTAGCACAGCATCTGGACAAGGCTCTGCTCAGGGATGGGGATGATCTTTTTGAACCTGACCAAAAACAGACACATCAAGTCAAAACTCTTGCTCTGACCCTCGGGCAAACAGGGGAAAACGAAAAGATAAATTTAACATGACATGACCTTCTTACAAGTCAAGTTACTATCTAGTTGATTTGGAAGCCCTTTAGTTTGATTCTTTCTAAGGTAAAGTAACAGTACAACAAACAACTGCACTCAATTTAATAACATACACCAAAGCTAATATTTTTTTTCAAGTCCATTAGGAAAGTTGCAATCTAACCATACACTTTTAAAGTTCCTTGATAAATAAATTAATCGTCTCAAATATTCTTGGGTATTAAAGTCATTGGGTGTTAATTTGATTAAAATCACCACAACACAATACAAGTCAAGTTATAAAGTACCTTTTAAAAAAAATACATCCAACGTTCAGCAATCATTTTCAGTAAAACCATAAATGAATCATTGACTTATTTGTTGTACTACACCTTCTTAATGTGATGCTCAAGGATAGCTCAGTCCTTCCTTGATTTTTGTCAGTGTGATTATTTTTATTTTTTGTAAAATAAAAATAATCACACAATCACAATCTATGACATAGAAACATTTGTCTTGATAATGGTATTCAAGAAGTTCGTAGTTCACTGGCAGCATGAAGCTACTGCCACTGTGCTGAACAGTATTTAGTGTTCAAGGCCCAAGGAGCCTCACCTTGAATCCTGAATATTGTCACCCTCCTAAAATAAAGTCCAAAAGTGTTTTGTTTTGGGAGTGTTTTTAGCCTAAAGGTCATTATTTGAGGACGGTGGCAATATGCTTCTTGTGATTGTGACAAAATAGCTGAAAATTTCTCTTGTCTGACCATTAAAAATGTCTGTAGAAGGAGTTTAGCTTGTCCATGAGGGTAGCCGAAACATTTGGTTGATTTTGAAGCTCTGCCTTTCTTCCATATCAACACTCTCAGTCAATGGTAAAAAAAAAAAAATTACAGCAAAATGGGGTAGTAAAAGAAATACCAGAGTGTGAACAAAACATATGTAACATTTTTTAAAATGATGCTCCCCAGGTCTTTAGACATAACTCCAAAAGACTCAATTTGTTGAAGTCCACACTTTCTTGGACTTTACTATTCTTCTGAGAACACATTAACCCAATAAGAGCTTTCAAAGAAATACAATTTATTCAGTCACAATCCAAAAGCACACAGCCATTGGCCTTGTCAAGTTAAAACATATACCAAACAAAAGGATGAGGTGAATATATGTTTAAACTGCATCTTGTTTGTAAAATTAAGACTTCATATGGATTTTTGAAAATCCATAAGAAGCTTAAACCTCTGCATTAAGTACTTGTTAAAAAAATAACAAAACATTCTTTCACCTTAGATATAACAAACGCTCAATTTATGACAGTCACACACCGATCTTGAGATTATGAAAACTTTTACCCTGAACTGTGTCTATTTTTTACAGAATTCACAAAATGAACAAAAGCTCTGAGAAACCAAGAATTTTAATCATGTACTTCCGAAACACCAGATGACAAATTTATGAGCTGTGGTGCATATTTAGAAATGTTTGTGAGTACAATGCATTCATCCCTCCCCTGCTTCCTGTTGTTTGCTCCGGCTGCAGCGATGATGAAGGTGTCAGAGGATGCAAATGGTCCTTGTACAGAACGTGGAATCACATCCAGTTCTTTCTGAGTCACTCCCAGTTTGCTCCCCCCGTCCCACACGCCCACTTAACACACCCCTCCTCCCTTTGCAGTGTCACACAGGAAACTCTTGTGTCAACATGACAGTGAGCACTTCCCATCGCTTCAGGAAAACCACGGTACCTTGATTTGAGGACGTCCAAGCAGGAGGGGAGATACTTGTCGAATAAGATGGTCAGGTTTGCCTTCTCGGATTGGACTTCCCTCTTGTCGATCCAGCTGGACACCTGTGGGCTCCACCCAAGGTCAGCTGGATTGATGTACAGAATGCCTGGGTGGAGGAGTGAGCAAGTAGTGCCATATGTTGTGATTAACATGTATGGATAGACATACAGCGCCTTGCAAAAGTATTATTAGTTTTCAGATTTCAGATAACCGCAACATACAAAGTCTCTGAGGGTGATTTTATATAATTGGTGGGTAATTGTGAAATATGGTGGTGGTGGGATCATACTGTGAGGATGATTTTCTACAGAAAGGGCAGAGAAAGTATTCAGAATTAATAATAAGATGGATTCCAAGCATATTTGATTAATTAGAATTGCTAAATATAAAAGGATTGCACCATTTTAAGGTCTTGATTGAAAAAATAAATGTTGCCCTTTCATACATATTGGTCACTACAGTGGACAGCTGTCTAAAAGCCAATTTTTTGTGCTTCTTGTGGATTTTTATGTTATAAATGCACACAGACCACTGAAGTGGACACTAATGCATCATAAAATACATTATCAACTTCTGGCCATCAGCTCCAAATGCAAGAAATTATTTTTGTTAAATCCAATATGGCCAACAAACAAAAGAGCATGCGGACCGACCCGGTTCCTCCTCCTACTGCAGATGACTCTTGCAGGTAAAAAATATATTGTGACATCAGATAACCCCTATCAATATTTGGAGAAAATTACAATTGATCAACTAAAAAAATGTCTTTTTATACCTTTTTTATGCCATAAGAAAATAAAAAAAATTTGGGGAAAAACTCCTGAAACAAAGGATCATAATTCATCCAGGAAAGGGTTAAAGCATGTGTTCTTTTTCTTCTACTTCACAAACAAACACTACTTTGTGATGGTCAATTATGTCAAATCCATACACAAAATACACTTAAATTGGGTTCCAGTGGTAGAGCAGGCTTTCTATATACTCTGTTCCCATTTCCTAAATTAAGTCCCATAGTGCCCTGAAATATTTAAGAAGTACACCTAGATTTGGTTATACTGAATGGTAATGTGGAAAAGTTTGACGGTTATAAAACTTTTGCAAGGCACAGTATTTTCAGCTCATTAAGTTTTTGGATTCAATAAGAAATTTACCTGGAAAAGGTGGAGAGAAGCAAACATGGAAAGGCATTCACAAGCTGCCGTACCTGCCCTGGATACAGTAGCAGGAGTCGCAGTGCGAAGGTGGCTAATCTCGAACACCAGCCTCATGGTGGGGTTCAGAGGGATGCGCTCAT
The DNA here is from genome assembly GCA_903067075.1 of Micropoecilia bifurca. Lineage (NCBI taxonomy): Eukaryota > Metazoa > Chordata > Actinopteri > Cyprinodontiformes > Poeciliidae > Micropoecilia > Micropoecilia bifurca. Next base: position 47,197 of record CAEGAF010180266.1, on the reverse strand, counting down.
TACTGGCCAGAGTCAGCACCTAACAGACAGAGAAGAAGTTCTGTCACACAGCGTGTAATCACGGTGTGCCGCTGGAAAAGTTCTGTCTATTATAAGATCCGGTCAGAACAAGCAGCTGTCTGTTGAGTCGACTCTAATTTCTGCAGGTGATGGCTCATTTTGAGTCGACACAAAACAGAAAATTCAGCCTTTAAAGACACATCATTTCCTCACACCTTGTTGTCGTCCATGACCGTGTTGAGTGACTCAATCCACATTGGATCAATGTCTCCATCCAGAACAATCCACTTAGGCCCACTGTGACTAATGTTGGCCAGTTCACGCATTATGCTGGAGAAGAGCCCTGCGAGAAGATGAGTTCACATTCAGGGTATTCGAGGCACGTCATTAAACACTTAGCGCTAATCAAAGCCTCTTTCTGAAGGACGTGGTAATCACCGTCTTTCCACTCTCTGGTTGCCGGGTTGATGATTCCGAAGAGCTCGTCATTGGTCACGGCCTTGGGGTTGAGGTCTGCCCACACGGGCCGACGCTTCGCGTTCTGATAGGTCCGCTGGAGCGATCTCATCACCTGACTCTTCCCGGTGCCTGCGCTCCCGACCACAAACACAGAGTGGCGGACGGCCAGCAGTTCCTCGAGCTGCACCACCTTAAAACACAGACACAATGAGAGAGAGAGAGAGAAATTACAATGAATGCCTATTACCAAGCAATCATTTTCAACAATAATCCAGCATTTTATTAAGAGCATGGTGTTCATGCTGCTTAATCTCACAATTAAGCAGCATGTGCCCCACTGCAAATCCGGCAGAGAGGTACAGCGGAGCGCCTTCTTCCTCTGAACATGAAGCAGACTAAATGACAGCAGGGGGACTTCTAAAAACATCAAATGTCAAAACTCACATTACTGTATAATTAATGTGTCATTCATGTCTGTATCTGGAAGTGACATGGAAAGTCACTCGTTGAAAGGCCACTGACTGAATCAGGCCTGGTATATTAACATAATACACACGGATACAAGTAGATTACCATAATTAGCAGCACACACTGCATACGAAAAGATATCCTATCAAACCAAAACACAACATTTTACAATTCATAGTTCCACATTTACGAGAAAGACTCATTAAAAAAAACGTACAAGTCACCCAGCTGCCAAAAACAAAAAAAAAACAAGCCAATCCTCGGGAAGAATTGTTAAATATGGATGTTGTTTTGTGCACATGGAGAGAAATAATAGGTATGTAAATGATTGATATGGCAGCAGCTGGCACGTATAGTGCAGCAAGTTGGCATTGCAAGTGATTGTCAAAACAGTAGCTGAAGGTCACCAGCCAGAGTGTGAGCTTTGTGGATGTAACGGGCAACATCAGCGTTTTGCAGTTCCACTAAAGTCTTTCCTCTCTCCCTTAAAAAGATGCATCTTTGACTTCATGAATGTAATTGTGCAACAGTGGTATATGCCAGTCTTTTCTATTTGTAGAGCAAATATAATACAGCAAAGACAACCATACACACTAAACCTGCTTGCCTGAAATCCTGAGACTTCCAACAGCTGGCAGACAATTTGGAACAGGAGATGATGCCAGAATATCTTCGTCTCGAAAACAATCATCCACCACAAAGACTGAGGTCTATATATGATGCACACACTCAGCTGTGTTCCTGATAACTACTGAATACTAAAAGCTATGTAATAGTATGTAGATAATATTTAGTCTGAGAAGAACCACTTGCAAAAACTTTTGTTTCCTGTCTAACGGGTGTTGATAACAAGGCTTCAAATTAAACAAGTTCAGTTGGATGGTGGACAGTATTCTGTATTTTATTAAAATGGTCTATGTTAGCCAAAATGCAATCCATCAATCCATCCGAGATTTGTTAGTCTTTCTTTCACCCCAGTGACTGGAGTTCATTCAATCTAGCATTTTCGGTGACACCACAGGGAGAGGAACAATGACTGCAGGCGAGAAAATGAAAGACAGAATGGTTTCTTTCCCCACTTTGTCAAACACACAGATGGCTCTACATGATCAATGCCATCGACCCGGTTCCTCCTCCCCGTATATTCAACTGGAACGCAGGCGGCTCGGCTCGGCGCTCTCAAAGGCCTGGCCTGATTAGCGCTTTGATCTGGGGAGGCCTGATGCTAGCCCAGGCTAATGCTAAAGAAACTGGGTCTCTCCAGCTTAGACTGAAATCAAAAGGTTGGCCATCCAAACAAAGACAGGAAAAGTTCAAGCTCTGAGGGTGGAAGCTTGTTATTGACCACTCTGCCATTCTCTCTTTCTCTGCTCTTTGTTTATTTCTGTGCCATCTCTCAGAGTCAGGGTTAAGTGGCGTGGTGCAGCGCCAGCCTCCATTGATAGAGTGTTATTATGTGATTCCCGTGTCTATTTGACCTGCGGCAGATTGCACTTATTTCCCTTGGTCCGGTGCAGTCTTGTTTCTGACACGTAGCTCCTTCCACTGTGTGTGTGTGTGTGTGTGTGTGTGTGTGTGTGTGTGTGTGTGTGTGTGTGTGTGTGTGTGTGTGTGTGTGTGTGTGACATAATGACTGGAATTAGGTCGTCAGCTCCGGCACCTGAACTCTCGTTGCAGCTAACAACCGGCTTTTGGCAATATTTGCCCAATTCATCCCGATGCTGCAGTCTTGTTTGACACTAATGTGTATTTCTCAGTGGAACATTATGACATGAGGAAAATAGCTTTTAGGAAGAACCAGGATAAATCTAAATGAAAGCACTGCAAGTGTAATATCTGTCAAATTGTTAAAGATGAAACTTACATTTGGGAACCATGTTTGTACATCTCGGACAGCGTCTAATTACATTTACCTTCACATATGATTTAGTGTCAAACTTCCCAAAGACCAACACTTTCTTATAGGTGTAATTAAAATGGAAGCAACAGCAGCATACACCATCATGGCCGTTTCAACTGTGTACCTTGAGAACAAAGTTGTCATCAGGCTGCAGCTTCAGGTCCAGAATGGATTGCTTCACATGCTTTTCAAAGTCCAGGTCTCTCTTTCTGGGGACTTCCAGGGAAGGGAAAAGGTCTCCGATCAGGCCCAAGAAAACGGGCATGTCCTCAGTCATGATCTTTGGGATGTTGAAATCTCTCAGAGCTCGCATGAGTACTTGGTCCTCAGCTCGTCCAGGGTCTCCCCTTTTCAGAGAGCCAGCCACCACCAACACTGACTTGATGGCTCGGAGGCCCCAGTCGTAGTGGTCCTGCAGGAAAGGTCAGGGGAATGGTGCAAGTAGAGGAAAATGTATGGATGAGATGGAGGTATAAGGTGGGGAGTGGCATCAAGATACACCAAGCTGTTAAAACGTATGCCTTATTCTGTTCATAGGTTCAAAAATAGTTTTATTGAGAAAGAATGTGCAACTGTGGCCATAGAATATAATAACGCAACTCTCACTCTCGCCCAGTCAACTTTTAGAAGGCTAGAAAGCTAGCTTTTCTAGTTTACAAGACAAATTCAGTTCTTTGGAAAAGTTTTATTTGGCGAAAAGGAATCACAAACACACAATGACGTGGTGTGTAAACCGAAGTAGCACTGACCGCTCACCTTTCATCAAGGTAATGTGGAGTTGACAAGCTATGAGCTGCATGTCTGTTAATTAGCTGACTGTAGCTAGTTAGCCCCACTTATTACCTAGGTAATAGCAGCTTGTTAACCTCCCAGTGTGGCTATTTAAAAAGGATAAAGGGTAGAAAACTGTATTCTAATTAACAGGAAACATTTACTTGAAAGCCACTTCTGGCCTTCTGTAAATCATCTTGTTTCTCCAGCTCACAAAGGCAAGTATGTTAGTGTTCCATTTCTGAATAATAGCTAAGTTTGTTATGAGTAAAAATGTACGTTTTACCTGAATAAAATATTATCACACTTTGGGATATTAGGCATCAAGAAAAGGAAGCATAATTTTTTTTTTTTTTATTCTTTCTGTGACTGTGGAAGCTTTACTCTAGGTTATAATTCTTTAAGACGTCTTTGCCAGAATTAATTTTGACATTAATATCTAATGTTGGTTCATTTGCTCCAATTTTAAAAATGATGTCATGCTATAACATAAGTCTTTATAATTCCCTGAGAAAGATAAGAACCAAAATAATTGAAGTTTCTGTACTGTACATAAAAATTTGCACACTGGATACATTTGTTTTATATTTAAATCAAAATATGTTCTGCAATATCAGACAGCAAAAGCTATGTTTTACAACTTATTTGGCACGTCTCTATCATGATAAATGAGCATTTATTAAGCAGCGATGAGAAGAGTTGAAATCAAAGAAAGGAGACTTAGAGCAAACAGATTCAGCCGGTATGTAATATAAACCTTGCTTGAAGCCGTACATCTTTCAAACCACAGATGAGAGAATTGGATTTGGCCCAAACTTCAACTCCTAACTTTTTTTTAAAGTTGTTAGCTTATTTTTCCAATTTAACAGGGTAGTTCATTTTTAACCTTTTAAAAGTAGATCTCAAAGTATCATGTTGAGCTACGTGATAGGAAAAGATGAATTTCCTACTCTGTTTTAAGCCTTAAATAAATTTGGCACAACTTTCTAAACACTGCCACTTCTTTTATCCCCATCCCCAAGAAAATCTTTGCCAAAAGGACACAGGAAGGACGACTTCGCTATCTGTCAAAGCAACATGGAGATATGGTTAAAAAGTGAAAGGTGAAAACACAGCTACATAAAGAAATTCATTGATGTGTTTCTTAAAAGTAGCTGCAAAAGCTGAATTTGGATCACATTAAACAGGCAAACAAAACCTGAACTGTAATGTCTTTGCTTAGGCAAGATTAACAAAATCCTATTTCTAATGTTAAATTTCCAAAGATTGTACTGCAAAAAATGGTGAAATATGTAGAGCTGCAGATAACTTTCTAATTTACAATTTTGGGACACGCTGGAGGGACTATGTCTCTCGGCTGGCCTGGGAACGCCTTGGGGTTCCTGGAGGAGCTGGAAGAAGTGGCTGGGGAGGGAAGTCTGGGCCTCCCTTCTGAAGCTCCTGCCCCCGCAACCCGACTCCGGATATGAGGAAGAAAATGGATGGATGGATGGATGGATGAATGGATGGATGGATGGATGGGATTTTGCACAAAAGTATAATTTTTAATATGTACATATTCATGCTTTTTTCTGTGGGGCAGCCTGCAAATTTTAAGAATTACTGAAAAGGATATTTATTCGCTTAAATTAAATAAAGTTAAGAGGTTCTGATGTCTTCCAGCCAAACCCTGAGGGCAGAAGGAACTACCTGCTTGGACAACAGCTCTTTGCACAGAGTGTAGAGGGTGATGAACTTTCTGGCGAGGATCCGGGCATTTACAAAGCCTTCAGCCACCAACATGATCTCACAGATGAGCTCAAAGTCTGGAACCACCATAGCACAAGGTCTGGGGACAGACACACAAAAAGGCACCTGCCTTTAAGTTTTGGTCTTTCAGCTCCTATTTCATTATTCAAACTATCCAGAATTGCATTAACAGCTTCAGTAATCAGGTCGGATAAACAATCTGATCTTATGGATGGTTTCCACAGAGTGGGTGGACTTAGGATTGATTTAGACTTACCTGAAAAGAGCCTTGAGGTTCTCTGGAAGCTCCGTTCTACCAGCGTAACCAGGATTCATTGTGATGAAGATCCCCACTGAAGGACAAAGATTCACCTCCTCTCCCATGAAGTTAAATCGTTGCTTCTTATAACGGATGGCATCTTGGATGCTTTTAACCTGCGTACACAGTCGGCGCAAAGGGCAAAAAAAACAAAACATGCAATTTTTTCATCTCTAAACAACTGTCTAAAATATCAGTCACATTTATTGTGGGGTGGACGATGGTCTAACTGGAGATTCTCGTTCCTTAAGTTTATGTTCTTGTATTTGATACGTTGTAAGAATCCTTTTTCCCCAACAAATACTACAATGTGGGAGCTAACTTCTCCTCATCAGGTCCAACTCTCAGGCTTATTTGTCGTCATGTTTCTACAACATAGCCAAATTGGAGAGGTACTCTCTGTGATAAATAGATAAATAAGTAGTCATAATCAGACCTTGGGGTGGAGCAAATGGGTGAGTGTGTCTGAAGGGGGGCAGGATGGATGGTGGACAGATTAATTTCACAGTTCTTGGGAAAAGGTTTTTCCTTAGCCAAATGATTATTGTCTTTTTGTATCTGTACCGTTTTCCAGACAATAGAGGTACAAACAGTTTATTTTCTGGATGGGTGGGGTCAGTGGCAACACAACTGGCCTTCCTTTGCACTCCGCCAGTATGTAGTAGGTCCAAGCTTGGTAACTGACTCCTCACAATTCACTGGGCAACACCCTGACCATGTCCTTTTGGTCTTGGACTGTGCAGTTGCCAGACGACAGTCATACTGAGGCAGAGGATGCACGTAATCACAGCCCTTTAGAACTGCTTGAGCAGGGAGTCCAGCCCTTTTCAGTTCCCTGAGTAAGAAGAGTCTTTGTTGGGTCTTCCTCGTCAGAAAAGAGGTGTGAGAAGTGCTGTTTTGGGGTTATGGATGAAGTTTAGGAAATAATGACTAAAGAATGAATCAAGTTTAGGTTAGGTTTAGGCATGCACTGGTAATAATTAGGTTTAGGATAAGTATCAGGGTTAGTCTATAGCAACTGATGACAAAAAGGAGAGAAGTCAATACAAAGTCAATGCAAAGATAGAAAGAGATACTATGTGTGCAGCCTTATAACCCTTTCCAAATTGATTAATGTCAGTGACAAACATCACTTGTTTAGTGATGTCACTTGTTTAGATCTATCAGCCAACTGCATGTTCTCATATTTGATCCTATTCAAGCAATTTCAAGATTCTACAGATCTGGCAATAATCTGAGTATGTGTTTAATCATGGTTGACTCATGATTGGTCAAGGCACGCAATTATATTTCACATATTTATTTTCATGCTTTTTACTCTTAATAAATGTCACCATAATTTGAAAATTGTCCATTGTATTATTGAACCAGTTATGCGTTTGCAATTTTCAATTAGTTGACAATCTGAGACATAGTTAGACTTAACACAGATGGTGAGTACTTCACAATACTGGGGGTTAGTCCCATTTCACTTGAAATAAAACGCATCTTTAGCTGCTCTCAAAAGTAAACGGAGCGCCTTGGCAGTGCTGTCCCCCGGTCCAGTCAGTGGTCAGTCAAGAATAAACTTCCAGCTTACTCAATGTGTCCCACACTGTTACAGTTTACAGAGAGTCGAGTCCCTTGCTGAGAACCAAACTGGCTTATTTTAGTACCTTGTCCAGTCATTTGGCACTTCTATCCATGAGGCAAAAGCCCCAAAACACAGCAGTGGTGGCAAGAGGTAAAAGATCACCACTTGCCACCACAGTGTGATGAAATGTTTGCAACATTTATCACACAGCATTTCATTAAGGGACCTCAGGCTCTGAAGGGGGCAGAAGCAGATCTGCCCTTTCTCTGGTTCATGTCCCATCACAATTTTGTTGTATGGACACCTGTACATGCTTAAGGAGTTGTAGTAGGGGACTTTTCAGGGGAAAACACATCATAAGCTCAGTTAGCACATTTAACACAAACACATTATGCTAGAGAGACATACCAGCTTGTCTGCAAACAGTGATGGTTTTAATGAAAGAGGGTTACATATCTGTTACTAAAAATAAAATTACACACATCTGGTTTAGATGTACAGTGACTTACAAAAGTATCCAAACGCTCGAATTTTGTGTGATTACTTTTGCTAAGTGCTGCATATCCACTTCAGATGAGCTACCCATCTTTAACACCAAACCCTCAGTCATCTTAACCGTCATCTCCAGTCTGGAGTGTAGAAAAAAGGAACAGGAACCAGAACTGGTGCACAAAACACTGGGAAATTCATGTTAGGACCTGCTGGGAACGTTTGCAATGAATTCAATTTATGGAGCAAACCGGCTGACACTGCTGATTCATTATGGAAGCAACTCACACATTGATTGAAATAAGATATTAATTAATACAGCAAAAACTACTCTCACTTCCCACTTATTAGCATCGCATTAATATTAGCATGTCCCACAGTCAGTCTGTTGCAGCATGTCAAATCACTATGCTGCAGGCCTTATTTTTTATGTATATAAATGTTCACTATTTTATCACAAATATGAACATCCTATCAAACAGGGTTTACTGGATGGATGAGCTCCTGAGGCTCTCTGAGCGTCTAAATCATGACTAAATGAGTTATCAGGCTGAACTTTCTCTATGTCCGCGCCTAAAACTGTGAATCCCTGCTTATGAATTTAACATGCGAATGGTTAAAGAGCATAGAGAGTTGACAGCTGGAAAGAAAAGGAACATCTCTTCATGGATGAGTAGTCGACTACAGATCGTTCAGTCATACCAACAGAGAGAGGGAGGGGGGATGCAAAAAACAAACAGGGCAGCTGTGGCACATATGCACACACACACACACACACACACACACACACACACACACACACACACACACACACACACACACACACACACACACACAAGCAAAACATTTGTACATTTATGTCAAATGACAGGACATAAACTCAAGAGGTGAAAAAGATTTTTTAAAAATCCCAAATACACATGCAAGAAGTTTAAGAAAACAAACTGACAATGTTTGCTCTTGTGGGGTTTGCTCCCTAATTTAACTTATCAAATGTACATTAAGCAGAAATGACTTTGTGCCCGACTGTCTGATAGTGTTTGGTTCTCTTTTGTGAACTTAACATCTTTGACTGATTTGTTTAAGTCACTTAGAATCTCAAAAGACTTCTGAAGGAACAGTGATAAGTTTGACATCACAAGTATGGCAGGATTTTAATTAAGTCCTGCAAGGTGCCAAGTGAACCTCCATGGATAGAAGTGGTTTCTATGGCACATCTTACAGATTGTCAGCTGGATTGTGATGAGGGTAATTTTCAAGTTAGGTCAACACCTCAGATTTCTAATTGAACTCGCGGCAGGACCCACTACACTGCTGACCAACCTTCGGGTGAATGGCAGCACCAAGGTTTCCCGCCAGAATATTTCTCAGATCATATTGCATCCGCTGGCTTGAACGGTCAGTTCTTTGGGACGCACCCATCTGTATGGTATAGATGTGAGAGTGATTCACCTACCTCAACTGCTCCATAGTTCAGTTCTGACATTTATGTGCCCTGTTTTGCAAAAAAAAATAAAAAATTGTGCTGTGTTCAATATGCTGCTTATTGAACATCTTCAGCAATTTAGGGTAGAGTCACTCATCTGTTGGATCTGATCACTTTAACCAGACTTTGCTCCCTATGAGCATTGATCACCATGTTGGTCACCTACCTGTGTTATTACTTTCAACTTCTTATTTAACATACTGACTCCTGCTTTTTCATTACTGCCTTATCTCTTCTACTCTCTGGCGCATCTTCCTGGGTCTCAATCCAATCAATTACTTGTGAACTAGTTAATGGCTGTGAAGCTGGACTTCAGGGCCTCTTGGCCACTTGACTGCCATACACCCGTCATTGCACAGACTTCATTGCCTCTTTGTTCTTGAACTGCATGATATAGCTTTGGTCGGGCTGCTTTTGTACGGGAGAGTTATCTTTTTGTTTAGCCTTAGTCTTATATTTGTAGGATTGTATTTTTTTTTATTGGAGTTAGGCAAGTTTCTTTTATTTTTCTTCCAGGGTTGTTTTGCTTTATTATGTTGGCTTGAGCTCTCCCCGAAGCTTTCGATCGGTCGGTATAGAGAAGAACTTAAAAACCTGGCAGAAAATAAACACCTTAAATGCCACCCTGACTCCTCATTCACCGTCTAGATTTATGTTGGTCTCTTGTGTCCCCCTGACCAAGCCTAGCCAAGACCAAACCAAGGGATGTAACGACGTCCCACAAGAGCTGCAGTTAGGAGATACTCCGATTCAGTTGCCCAGCCATTATAGTGTATCTTTTATAAGACTCGCCTATTTTCCTTTGACAACAAAAGTGTTCTTGCTGCCTAATATATCCCACTATCTAGGCATTATGACCTAGTCGCATCTAAGATTTGTGTAAGTCACAATCGGCAGTCCAGGTTTGTGTAGATTGCTAAAAGAGGCAGAACCTCTCCAATTTATCTTCATGAAGTCGCGTCTGGCTGCCTTCTGTTTGCCTGTGTTGGTCTGACGTCGAAGCAGCCCCACCACCTGTTCCAGACGTCCCGAGCAGCAGCGGCGTTTGGCCCCGTGCAATATTCGCTGCCCCCCATTTTCAAGCGATGGATGAGGATTGTGCATGCCGAGGAGAAATGACTGCGTTGGCTCCACTGAGGAAGGCTGAGTGCCGGAATGGGCCGCCAGCTGTCACAGCGCGAATTTGATGCTCCTCTGTTCTCAAGGTCTGCTCTTCCACGTCTAAGCCAACGTGATTTATTATTTATTGCACACTGCAACACCTATTCATTCTTCTGGCACTTTAAAATTCTCTAAGTACTGTGGACTTCCCCAGCTTACGGAGAAAGACTGCTTGACTTTCATCTCTGCTTAAGAGAGACGGAGAGAAGGGCAAAGAAGTGACTGTTGGGTCTGGTGGTGAATAACAATGCTTCAGGAAGCCATCTCCATTATCTGAGCTATTATGATCGCAATCAGCATTATCAACTGTACATTGTTTGCTGCGACGGTGCTGCACATATTTACAGATAGCGTCGAAGGCAACTGCATGCTTGATTTAAAAACACCAGAGAACCTCATGAAGCCACAGGGACAATCTGGTCGATGCATTGCAAGATAACGAAGAAGCTAACTTCTGCTGAAAAACACAAAATGTGGCTGATTGCAAAAGTCTCCAGAGGTCATGCAGAAAATCCAGCACTGTGCCTGAGAGTCTTTATTTTACAAGTATGCAGCAGCATTCTGTACTTCATCTAATGAAGCCCTTGTAATATTAGTTGTGTTGCACTATGTAAATTGTTCTTGCTCAATTTGGTTATCGAGTACAGCTGTTAGTTTGTGTATTTTGCCATTAAGCCCTGATTGCTTTGAAGGAATTTTGCTCCAATTGCTGATGTTGAGGGAATACAGTATCTGGCAAAAGTCCTAACAACACTTGTTTCAACTTCTTGCCCCATTGCAGCCACAAACATCAATGTTTTTATTGGATCTTTATTTAAAAAAAGAAAAACAATGCAAAGTGGTGCTTGATCGTGTGACTAAAAGAAAGTAATGAAGAATTTGCACAATGAGTCCTTCCAACCGGCCAGCTTAATGCTTAATTAAAGCTCCTTTTAAAAAGTGTGAAGATAAGTGGGCATTTATCTCACAGTTTTGCACATCTAAATTAGATTTCTTAGATTTCTAATCATTCATTTTACAGTCTGCAAATCAGTTTTAACTTATGTAACAGATTAGATCTGGACTTTAACTGACCACTGTAACACACAAATATGGCTGCATGTTTAAGGTTATTTGGTTGGAAGGTGAACCTCGACACGAGCTTGAGGTCTAACACAGCCTCTAAAAGGTTTTCTTCCAAGATTGTTCCATCGTTAGGAATGGTGTGTTCAGGGAGATTTGAAGAGTTAGTTCATTCCAGAAGTAGCAGGGCTTTTTATGCTGACCAAAAGAAAAACGTTGATCTGTTTTGACCAGAACAAAGTCTTCCATGTTTGACTAAAAGACTTGCTAACATGTTATTCCACCTGAGCTGTGGCTCTCTGCAGCTCCTTCAAAGTTACTACACTTTGTCAGTATACTTTTAAATTACTTTTGAAGACCAGGAAATGTTATTTTAAGAGTCTAGATATTTATATAAATTTGACCTTGATCTCGGTGTAAATACTTTCAATATACTTTGCAAGGTTGTGGACAAAGAACAAAGCAGTTTATCCTAAGCGCAGATCAAAGTTGCTTCAGGGTTTAGTCTTCAATTCAGTTCAATTTGATGGGAGTTATTTCAAACCCTGGCAAATATGCTGCACTTGCCATATTTTTACCTCATGTAAAAGCAACCAAAGGTGAAACGAGGTAGTGTTGTTCTTACCTGTACTGCTACAACAGACAGCACCTCCACAGAGATCCTGTTAAACTCGTCAAAGCAGCCCCATGCCCCCGTCTGAGCCAGGCCTTTGTAGATGTTCCCACAGGACTGGTGGACAGACAGAGACACGAGTAAGATGGACATGTCGGGTAAGTGAGTGAGCCATTCGCAGACTCATAAGGCATATGAGACTTTGGGGAAAAGGCTGAAGGAAAAAAAAAATCTTTGTGAGCAGTCGGTTTTGATCTTGGTGGAATAGTCAATGAGACTGAAAGAAATATCATTCTTAAGTTTCAGAAATGCACTTGGACATTGGACACAAGCCTGGTTTAAATGAGTCCAAAACTTTACTCTTGACCTGCTTTTAATAATTCTGTTTGTCCACTAGTAGAAGAAGTAGGAATGCATTTCGCTTGGTATATTTTTCTTGTGCTAACCCAGGGGTATTTTCTTAAAATTTGTAGTTTATTTTTGCTTGCTTGTTTTCATAGCAGCTCTGGAGATAAATTGGGTAATTTCACTCAGCTGGGAACCCTCCAAAACACTTTTGGCCAGACCTTTGACTGATAAGACCTGTGGCGAAGTGGACAGAGGAACATTTATAATTCAACCGAGGATGTGCAGCAAACCATCCACACAGCAGCGTGAAAGGAAGGCTGATCCATATAAAAACACACCTCACAATAATAAAACCAGACACTGAAAGCAAAAATGATAACTAAAAACGTCTACCACTCACATTTTCTCTTGCCTCTGAATTCAACATGAGAGCAAGTGAACAACCCTTCAGAGAGCAGCTGGACTCAGAAGGAGCATGCAGCCGACTGTTGCCTTTGATTACAGAGCAAAGCTTAGCTTGTGATGCAAACCGGAGTCGACTATAGGACTAATCTAACTGCTGTGTGTCTGTGCATAACTAAAAACGACAAACAGTGTGCGGCTCTGAGTCCAGCTTCTCATGTGGTTTTCCTGGAGTACATTAGCACTTCTCTCCACCGACAACCTGCTGTACAATGCGCAGCTCGGGTTGGTATGTGGCTCTTCACTGCTACGATTCCCCCATCTGAGGGAGGTCGGAGCATAAGCGTCTTCCCTAGCCTTTCAATATGTGGTGGGTGTGCAATAAAACATATTAAAGACGTAATAAAAGCCAGAGAAGGCTGGGCATACATGAAGCTTTTTGCAAAGAAATCATAGCATGGTGCAATTTAATGATACCTCCTAAGAAGGCAGTCACTGAACTGTAATAAAGGATTTAGAAAAAGGGTGTGAAGGTCAAAAGAAAACTTTAATCACAAATGCAGAGCATTTCGCTGACAATAGCCAGGAAACAAATCAACATGCATAACACGTGCTGCTGTGAATGCATGTGCACAAGAAATTCAAATCCATGGCTTGTGTTTGTTCACCTTGTAGTCCATCTGCTCTGAGCAGTTGAACACGTAGACCATGACGCCGAGGGCCCGTCCCAAATCTTTGGTCGTCTCAGTCTTCCCTGTGCCTGCAGGCCCAGCTGGTGCTCCGCTCATGGTCAGGTGGAGGGACTGAGTCAAAGTGATGTAACATCTAAATTTAGAGGAGACGCATGCAAAACCGTGACTGATAAGTGAATCATCCCAAACTAAAGAGACATACGTAGAAATGCTACTCATTCAGTTGAGATTTCTTTAGAGGTCTGGAAGTATTCACATTTTGTACTGATGCTGTGTGTGTTTGAGCAACTTAAAGAAATGTGTAAAGATTCAAAGAAAAGGACACATAGCTTCCTAGCTTTTCTACAAATACAAAACTGAAAGTGAGGCTTTAAATAAGACAACGATAGAAACACGCCAGAAATCTAACCTGAATGGAAAACTGGCAAGAAGAAAGCAGGTGTTGAAAGAAAACCATTAGAAATCACATTTACAAGTTTAGCACCAGCCCTGTAGGTGACACAATAAATCTACAAAAAGCTGTTCTGAAAACAAAACTTAACGTCTCGAGAAGAGACACACAGAACATCACCCCCACTTTGAAACATAGTAGTGGCAGCATCATGCTGTTGAGATGCTCGTCTTCCAGACGGACAGGGGCAGCTGGTCTGGGTTGATCTAAAAGGAACTCCTTGATAGTTACTCTTTGATACAGAGTTTTTTTTAGATATCTTAAACTGTAAAGGAATAGAAACAAGCACTGTGCCAGTAGGAGGCCCTTCCCACTTAATAAAAATTTTTAAACACTTTTTGCTCTCTGATTTGAAAGTGACTGAGGCGAAACTGGAAAACCTTTTTCATTTTCAAGGCATTAACGACGTCCCTCTTAATACTCGCCAAATAATGCTTTCCAAGCTTTTATCCACATTCTGTGGACCATTGGCTGAAGGTCCATGTTGAATAATAAATTTTGACTGTTACCCATTCATGAAGCATCAACTAACAACTTGGCAATAACAACCTGCGTTAGGAGCAGCTTCTTCCTCCATCGGGGCTTTGAGAGATCTGGTTGTGGAGATGTTAAGCCAAGTCGAATGTGTTGCATCTGTTATCCAGCTCACCCTCATGGGAGAGATGTCCTGGTACAGAGCAAACATCAGAACCACCTGGTCTGAGACCCACCAGGACTCACTGCTCACTCACGAACAGCTGATCGAAGCTTACATGAGAACAGACCGACGGCCCTCTGGGTTCTGCCCACAATTGATTGGCATGAGGTGTTGGGTCATGTGTTTCACTTCGCCCATCTGCACAGTCATACCAACACTCAAATAAGTCTCATCTGAAATCAGATGGTGTGTTCAGCAAAGCAGCAGCTTCCTCCTTTTTCCAATACTTAAAATATGGAACGTTGGCTAAACTAGCTTGGTGTCTAACGTGTTAAGTAACATCTACCATAGAATGTCTCCTGTGCTCTAACCACGGATTGAATCAGTTCGCCGCTGTGCGCTAGAATTTAACATCATGCTGGTATGAGTTTACCTACCTGGGTATCCGGTTTTCACATCTCAAATACAAGACTGCCAAAGACCAACGGCACAGCCAAGATGACTCTTCTGTCACAACACTGATGAATCACACTTTTAAAAGTCTGCATGTTCACCAAACTCAAGGGGTCTATTGCCTTAACACTTGGACAATTACACATTCAGAAGTGTCTGTAATTCAGTAATATTTAACATTTTAACAAAGAACGTGGATTTGGACACCTCTGCTTTTTTTTTGGTTTGTTTGTTTTGTAACCAATGAAATTCTTTGCATAGCCGAGTTATACCACGGTCATTACAGTTAACTTTATGTAATAGCAGTACTAGGCTTGCAGCAGCACTGAATATTTAATTAAAAAGCAGAAAAAGATACTTTTTGAATGCTATTATCTATTGTTTATGTTTAAAGAAATGCATATTGGTGTTCACTGCTGAGTCATTAGATGAGGTTTTGATCACATCCACACCATGACAAGTTTTATCTGTTTGTTTTTTTACACTTCTCTGTTTTTGTTTGATGTAAGTATGTTTGGTAAAACTGCAACCGGCACAAAGGCCTGTTTGCAAAGTATACCAGAGAAACCTGAATAATCACGTTCTCTATGTTTTGAATTATCAGTTGAATCCTGGCAACTACAGCAAAACGTCTGGATTTTTTAAAATACAGACAGGAGTATTTTAAAAACTCCTGTCTTTAAAATAGGAAAAAGTACAGAGTTATCGTTAAATAGTGGATTATAACTCTTAAATCGTGTCCATTTAATTGAGATGATTTGACAGACAAATATCCTGTTCAGACAAAACATTTTTAAAGAAACCAATACAAACAAATAAAAATAAATGTGAGTTCCAATGTTTCAAATGAAGGAATGAAGGAGAGATGCTGTGGTCCATATTTGACTTAATTAAAAGATCTTTTATTCTACAACCTGGCAGACATTAATGTACGTCTGCATTTTCAGTGCGTCGCCAGATCCAGGGTTGACAGAGTCTCATAATCAGGCCCCACATCGTCGTTGGGTCAGCACAATCGCCATTATATGACAATAAAATCTGCTCCTGTGATTTTATCATCCTGTGGTTAATACAACCACTGAGCGCTTCACCCGCAGAATCTGTCAGAACCGAAAGCGAGCAGAGTGTCCATTTACGCTCATCGAAAAGCAGCAGCGAGGTGATGGGGACAACGAGACCTTTATTGATCAGACCAATAAACACAATGGTTTTCCTCTAATATCAATAGAGTCATGCGTTTACTAACCCCCCCTGTTAATGGATGATGTATGGGAGAGGGAAATATTGGAAACCATAACAAGAGACAGAAGCTCAGAGAAGACAAATGATCCCATCTGTATACAGTGTATCATCCAGATTTCAGTGCCAAGAGGCTTTATGGGCATCCATTGAAATCTGTCCAAAAACCTCACAATGAGTTGTCAGGAGGGCTGGATGAGGATGTGCTGTGCAGAGTAAGTGAAGCCACATTGCATATGTGACAGTGAAACCTAACTAGGCTGTGACAAGGTGACTTGTTTTATTACAGTGCCTTTAAAAGTAACTGCGATACATCAGTATTCTGGCTGGACTAATTCTTCTTGCATTCCTCTTTGTCACTCTGTGCGTATGAGCTGGAAATGGAAACATTTCAGACATTTTGAAAAATGGCACTGATCTGCAGACGATGCAGCAAGCATCGAGTTGAAGGCTGATGTTATGCCAATAGAATTACGCTCCGTTAAAGATTAGTTTAAATTATTTTCGCCCTAATTATTCTTCCACAGAGTAATACGCTGGCTACATCCTTCTTGTTGAAGCTAGGGAAAAACTGGACGATCCTTCAGTAAATAAATGAGCTTGGTTTAATATTTTATTGTATTTTAGTTTAAGCAAAACATAGTCATAACAACGCTATAGTTTGATTCCCCCCCAAAAGTCCTAAATGCTTCTATTTGAGTTTTGCAAAGTATTCATGTATTTAAAAAACTACAAACTATAACAACAATTGTGCAATTCAGGTTTACAAATCATGCAAACCAAAAAGCTGAGAACATTTCAAATTTCAATCAAAGCGACGTTCACTGATTTCAAACGGAATTAGCTTTTCTTTTTTCCTAGTGACTGCATGACGAAAGTTGCATTGCAATATCATTCACCAAATCCTTCTTTATCCGTTTTCTCAAAGCAGGGACTAAAGGATTTGACACCTAGCTTCCTTGTTCCTGGTGCATTGTTGCAACAAAACCCAGCAGCAAATTGTGAAGTGCAGTGAGGGCATGCACCATATGGTGACGTCCTGCTACTCGCCTGCTGAAGTGACCATCAAAGTCCATTGTTTCCGCTTTGTTCAGGTTTCAAAGGGACCACTGGTCAGCCAGGAAACAAATTCAAAGGCCACAGTTTGCCAAAGATGTCCGGGAGACGGGTATTCATCTCTGTGTAGTTTACTGGACCTCCTGCAGAAGTGTGTGTGTGAACAAACAAGCTGTTGGCTACGCGCCCACAGCGACTTGTTCTGAGTGGTTTGGTGCATACAGATTTAACTTCCAGCAAAGAAGTTATCAGATTAGAAACGTAACATTTTCTGACAGCTGCCTATTTTAATGCCCGACAGAAACATTGGCTGCATACTTAAATGTTTAATAGACAAGAGTTTAATAAAACCTCGTGGGGCGACATCTTATTATTAAATACAAATATTTGAAGTAATCAGTTGAGTCAGATGGAGCAGACGGTCAGCCATCTTCAGTTCAAAATCTAAATCACTAGCATTGATCAGAACTGAACGGCATAAAAATGCAGTCATCTCCAGAGGTCAAACCGGTTTTTCCTATTTGTTGCATAAATTTGAAAACCATGTAGTGAAAAACACATTTGTTGCATTTATTATTTTTTTTTTAAAATAAAGATGCTACTCAACAGGATAATAGTGTCAGTGTTGCATTCCTACACAATAATCTCCCCTCAGTGCTCCGCCTGGGCTTTCTCCCATAGAGCTGGATTTTTCCTGTAGAATTTATGAATGATTATGTCAATTTGTTACGCCATTTTAGAATTGCAGTCTGAATGTAGTTTAGCAGTGGCAGGAGATGAAGGAACAAAGCCATTCAGTCCATGTTGGCCACAGTTCCACATGTTGACTTAACATTAACAGCCATCTTGTTTGGCTCTGCTCTTCTGTCTTCACAGTGGGGGATGTTTGTTTACAGCGCAGGAAAATCCCAGTAAGTGTCAACACATCAAACTGGCACATTGCATACGTTACGGCCAAACATTAGCAATTGGGTACAATTTAAAACTTCAGCAAAGTCCTTGCTTCCAGCAAGCAACAATTATTCCTCAACAGCCTAGAGTCCAGACTCTCTGTACGAAGCAAAACGTAGAACAATGGGTTTGTTTTTACCAGGTTGTGTCAGTGTGTATGAACTGCCTTTTCTGATAAAACAACAAAAAAACAAGCAGTCTAATCATCAAAAAATTGAATTTTTTTTATCTCTATAGCAATAGAGACAAAACATCAACACCAAATCCATCTATAGTTCAGACCAAGGCTGAGATCTTCAGCTATACTGCAATTCTAACACTTTTCTCATTGTGAACCGCAGTCAGAAACAGAAAAGAAACAAAAGCATCGTGATTTGCCAAGGATGGGTGAGGAGGGGGGTTATACCTGTCTGTCAGAGGAGTAATGACCAGTCGTGGCGTGTTGCCCAGATATTCATAGGAGTAGAGAAACTGGGCATCACAGATGTTGGCAAAGCAGTGCCTGTCCCTCTCGTCCCAGCGATGTCTCAGCTGAGAGAGCCACACAAAGGCCTGGGAATTCTCCACCTTCAAAGAGGAGACAAGAAGAAGAAAGTTTCCAGAAGCTGCCAAGACTTGAGATGAGCCCAAAATAATCTGTGCATTTCCACCCTCTAATTATGCTAATGTCTTGTCTGAATATCTTGAATACATTACTTACTAGTAATAGCCTCTCAAAAAAAAAAAAAGGGAAAAAAAGCGCAGCAGCATACAGCAACGTGTGCTTGTCAGATTTATGCCAGGGGCTGTTCTCACCTTCTGACTGATCATCTTGGCCACCACATCTCTGGCGTGGACGTCGATGGTGCAGATGGTCATAACTTTCTGCCTGTCACCTGGTGCGAGCTGGCCAATCAGCATGGAGATCAGGGCGTTGAGCTGGGATACCTGCTTCCTGTAGTACTCCTTCATGGAGTTGTCGTAGCCTTCCTCAAGACGGGAAAAAGCCATGTTCACATCGGAAGTCCACCAGATCTGAGTGCAGGTCAGTGCAACCTGAATGGAGATTTTAAGACATTGGAGGAACCCGAAGATTAATGTACATGCATTTATCCACTAGGGTCAAACTGATTCCCAAAGAGGAAAAACATACTTAGACAATCCAGTATTCCCATATTTTATGTGAAGAAATGCTTCAGAATTGTGATATAAAAAGCCTAAAGCTGTAATGTTTGGACTAAGACGTAAGCTTAAACATGAATGTAAACATTCATGTTTGTTTTCAGGTAAAAACAAACATGAATGCTCTGTTTATACCTCATGTGGTTCCAGCATGCAAAATTACAAGAGTAGTATCAAACATCTTTTGTGTCTGTAAAGTTTTTAATTTTCTAAAGGACACTTTTGAATAGCTCTGTTGGGCTTGCAAGAACCTTTGGGGAATATTAGACTAAAGGGATCAAAACAACTTAATTGCATCTAAAAATAAATACCATTGAGCCTAATGAGTTTATGGGAATTGGGGAATAGATTGTCTAAACAAAAACAATAGTTTTAATTGCTGTTCTGCATGGGTTTAAATATTTAAGCAACCATAAAATGAAAACTACACCTTTTTTTAATAAGTGTATGTATTTAAGGCTCTATCACCAAAGCACAAAATACCTGTTATTGAAAAAGTCCTAACGGAGTACAGATGTCCTAAACACTCCATACATTTAATTTGACTCATCACTGTAACTCAGCTGGAGAAAAAAAAAAGTCAGCAAAATTTATTAACTGTGTTTGTAAATCATTCTTGAGATGAAGGAAAATGTAATCTGACATAAAAATGGTAAAGACTCAGGAGGAATGTTGTGATTTAGAAATAACTTGGTGCATATGATGACGTGTGTTAATAAAAGCATTTTCAAGAAGCTGGAATGTCTAGAGCTCCTCCTAGAGGGCATGAGTGGTTGCACCGTGGGTCACCTTGGACAATTAAAACAGTGATTGAAGGACACAGAAGGTTCAGCATAAATTCACTAGACTTTATTACCGGCATCTGAAGTAGTTTGAGAGCCGCTGCAATTTGGAGGAGAGCCTTAAAGATGTCAGTGATTTAATGGTGGAAACAGTTAACAACTAAGGTTCACACATATATCGTAAGACAGACAACAGAATAGGAAGATCAACTAATTGTTTATCCACATGAAATAGGCATTTGCCATTCAGACACAGTGATTAGACTGTTTTCAACATGTTGTTTAGCAACGTTTCGTTTCTTAATGGCTACCAGCTCCACGTCGTATCATATGCTGCCAAAGGCCGCTAGATATGGAGGCATGAACCGATGACTGGCAGACGCAGCACCACTGATGATTATGAGATCCATGTAGGGCGGCACTGACGTAGAATGTAAATTTAATCTTGCCAATGTTTTAAAAGGTACAAAAATGTTTTAAAAGGTAAAATGTCAAGAGAAATGTAAGAAGATGGCCTATGATAATCTGGAGGACATAAGGAAACAAGAATATGCCAAACACATTTTTGAGGAGAAAATGTTTTATAAAGAAATGACTAAGCAGGAGTTTCCCCAAAAGTTTCTTGACAAACAGGAGAGAGAAAAGAAAGTTAGAAAGCAAAAGTCTTTGATTTATGGGATGGTCAAGTTGAATATAAACGGCATAAGAAGATGGAAATGGACAAGGTTAAAAAGCAAGAGTCTTATTCCTTGATGGAATCAGAGCGGTTACATCGAACGCAGGACATTGAGAAGAAGAAACAGAAGAAGGAGAAGCAGCAGAAACTCAGCACACAAGATAAGACTGAGCAAAACATAAGGGACAAAATGATAACACAGTGTGAAATATATCAGAGTGTTGGTGACCCAAATGAAGGCTTTCAATCTACATCAGCGTTTGTACAACACGCTGATGTACATGAGATGAGGCTTCACAGCATGGGGTATGACTGCAGGACAGCACTGGTAATGAGTTGGGTGGACTCAACCAATGACGTCCTGTGTCCATCTGTCTAAAACCTGCCTTATGTTGCAGTCAACCCAGTTCTCTCTTATGTTTGCCAAGTTAAGCGATGGGGAATCAGTTCATTCATCAAGTGTCACCCGTAGTTGTTTTGCCAGATCTCAAAGGCCAGTTCCAACACCTGGGGGCCGACTTGTAAGTTGGGGCTGTGTTTTGTGCCAGATAGCTGCTTGTATCCAAGCTTGAGGGAATGTCACAGCCATGGAACCAGGACTTTACCCCGACTGTCTTGCTCACAACGTCCTTGTATACATCACTGTTAACTGCTGTCAGTCTCAGGGGTGTACATTATTATAAAAACAGACACTGTGATATAACCGTCAATAAAGTTATAACAATGTCATCTGTTGATGGTGTATATTGTCCTCACTTTTTCATCATAAAGTCCAAACCTCTCTCTCTCTAAGCTCCATTGCATTTTAATCTAATGCAGCTGAAATGTTATCGCCTTCCAAATGCTTTATCCAAGCAATTGCTGTGATCAGTATTATTTATTTGTTCATCTACTGAGCCTGTTCACCTGAGCTGGGTAGTCAAACAACCATTGCTCTCTGGGTTTGTCCTCATAAGCCGCCGCCGCCTCGGTCATTTCATGGCGAACAGTTGAGCGCATGGTATCCAGCACGCGGTTCAACCATATTTCCACCTAGAATGAGACAGAAGAACAAACCGGTCCACAAATTCAAACATTAACACGTTTGTTAAATGAATGTAATGAGACTATCTTGTCACTGGCACCCTAATGAGGTCATTTATAAGCGTTCAAGTGGACATAGGATCAGGCAGCTACTGTGGCATGTAATGGAAAATTAATGATGTCATGTGTTTTGATATGCAAAACCTCAGGGGCAAAGACAGAATCAGTTTCATTTGTCTGCTTTATTACATGCAGTGATATCAGTCACTGATATCTGTATATTTCCTCTGTTCTCTTCAGAGGAAATGGCAGGTAAGTTAATTTTCCCCATCCATTACATTTATCCTCGACAGCTCTGGTGTCACAATCGGTGTAACGAATACAGACAATAAATGTCTTCAGCATTTAGATAAATACACAAGTTATGGCACCATGATTTCAGTAGCATGAATAAAAGATAGGTGAACTGTTTTACCTGTCCGGAGCAGACGCAGGCCTGATTAAAAGGGACAAACTCGTCTTCTTTGCTGTACATGCCCACGGCAGCCTTAGAAGGATTTCCCTCTTTATCTGCTTCAAACTGCATCTTAGCCATGTTGTCAAACAGCTTAGATAGATGCTTCTGGACCTGAGCAAACACACAGACACAATAAACTCCGGCTTGATTTACACCCAACTCACACTCTGTTTATTTCCGTTGCAGCCTCATGTATAAATGCATCGGTTCAGCGAAGGTAAGGGAAGGGCACGGCCCGTATTCTGCTCCATGCCTGCTTAGTTTCTCTAAGAGAAAACTACGGTCACGTTCTTAGCCACTTTTTTTTATCCCTGTGAGGTGAAAATATAACATAATGTCCAGATGTGGATGGTGGAAGCAATCTGCACACCTGTGAGCAACATTGCCCCTGTGTGGACACTGGATGCATTTACAAGTACCAGCAGGAGTTGATACAGGTTCTAAAGAGTGTCATGCATGTTTATAAAATGAAACTCCAAGAAGACATGAAAGCAGGTTTTTGTCTTTTTTAAACAGGCAACCTGGTGAGGGTTGGTCCCATTAGACAGGATGTCCAACAAATCAGCAGAAGAAATGAAGTAGAATCTTGGAAAAGCAAGTCGCTTGGTGTCCAGATACTCTGCCAGAGCTTTTTCACACAGAGAGAGCCTAAAGATGAAAAAAAAGACAAGGTTCTCAAGTCAATGTTTGTGTGCAAGGAGAGTAGATGCCAGCCATGCAAACACACTTTCAAAGATTCCTTCGTCTCCCTCACCTGCTCTGAATGTCCTCCAGTTTACCAAACAGCCCAGGCTTATTGGTGGCCTCCACCACATTAGGCGTCTGACGCACAGAGTTTGCCAGCTCTTTGAAATCAGCATCAATCCCTTCAAAGCGCCTGGAGTCCTGCAACGGATTTTACCAGAGAACAAGGCAGAAGGATTTCAGGCCCAAATCAAAGACAAGGGAACCTCAAGAAGCAAACATCTGGGTTGAAATGATCTCCACACGGGAGGCAACTAAAACATTGTGTAATCTCAGCTCCTAAACGAAGAAGAAAGACGAACTAATGAGGGCTCTATTGGATCGTACTGTGATGGCAAAAGCTGCAAGCTAACCTACAAGAGCTTAAAAAAGATATAAAGAGCCTTGTTGAAGTGTCCATACCCCTAGAACTTCTCACAAATTGTCATATAACAACTTCAGATTTATGTGTTTACTCTTTACAACGGTTTTTAAACAGATTAAGGACAAACGCATTTGCCGATTCTTTGTAAAATGGCTCAAACTCAGTCGGATTAGATGGAGAGAATCTGAACTGCAACCTTCAGGACTTTTATCTTTCTCGTCTAATTCTAACACATGAATATGTTTCATTTAGGCTATTTAACCAACTTCTATTTCAGGTTGCCGTCTTGTTAATAAATGAGCTTCCATCCCAGAGACTCAAGTTGTATAGTCTCTTAACAGGTTTACCTTCAGCTTTCTATCAACTGAATGTCACGATTGCGTGTCTAGAGGGATGAGTAGTTTCTGTCACACAGAGGTTTTTCCATGGAGGACAAACTGTTTAGTTTTGCTCTTATCTGACCAAAGCAGCGTCCTCCACATTACAGCTGTTACAGTTCTTTTAAGAATGGCTTCCTTCTCTCCACTTTCAAATGACACTAATGCTCTCCAACAACCTTCAGAAGCTTCACATAACACCTGGACTTATACTGAGATTGACTTTGTTCACTAATTAGCAGATTTCTTAATGCTTCTGGTTGCATTGCATTGCACTGACTTGTATTAAAGTAAATACATATCACTCTTTTTAAATCCTTATTCAATCAATCAATCAATCAAATTTTATTTGTATAGCACATTTCAGCAGCAAGGGATTTCAAAGTGCTTTACATAATTAAAATTAAAACAGGATGTGACATTAAATAAACAGTGTGGAAGAGAAATAAAAAAAACAAACAGTGAAAAAGAGAATTAAAAAAAAATTAAAAAATAAAGAAAAACATTAAAGAGATTTTTAAAGGAGTTTTAGTTAAAACACTGTTTAACAAGGATTCTCAAACCTTATTCATAAAACAAAAGTTAAAAACCCCAGAATTACTTATTTTGATTAGATAACTATACACTATTTTGCAGGGCACTATACAGAAATATGTCAAAATAAATGTTTCTTCCCTTAACACTTAAAATCCACAAACATGGAATTGAATAATACATTCTCAGTTTTAAATTATTCATTTTGATTACATTTGCAGATTGTGAATTATTTTGCAAAGCACTGTAGCCAACACATGCAGAGTTGCATGTAACTCTCCACGTGTGCCGACGTGTTCAGCATCTCACCTCAGGCAGCTGAGAACGAATGTCCTCAGAGCCGATGAAGATGCTCTCCAGGTGGGTCCAGGTCCGCTGCACCTCAAACCAGATGGAGATGACAGAGTCTGCCACAGAAAGCTTGCTCTGCCACGTGGACACTTCATCCAGGAAGTGGGCTATGTACTTTGAAGACATGAGGTTCTGGAGTTGAACCTGGTTGTCTTCCAAGGTTTCGATTAGCTCCTCGTCTGTGCGAAGCAGAGGCACCTGGGTCCTGTGGTGAGGCTCGTACTGGAAGCTCATACCTGGACAATGCGGAAACGCGCGATGAGATCCGGAAAGGGCCAAAATGGAACAGCATGGCTAAACTGGAGTAGCTGCTAATTCTACCTGTCCATGTGGAGTTGAGCTCGGACAGGACTTTCTCCATCCCCATTTCTTTAACAGCCTTGTCCACAATCTCTCTGACTTTCTCCTCAAAGCAGTGCAGGTTGAGCTGCAGCAGGTCAGCCAACGACGTTTCCTGCTCACAGACAGTCATGTTGGTGTGCACCCAATATTTACAACAATTTATAAAAATAAAATTTTTTTTATTATGTTTTTGTCATATTTCAACCACAAACATATTGTAGTTGGAGTTCATGACACAGACTAAGACAAAAGAGCGCAATTTAATGACTTGATACTTTGTTAATTCACCAAATACTGTTATTATTATAAACTTTAAGTGTATTCAGGGTATGTGTGTGTGTGAACATGGTTATTTGTCACTGTGTTGCTCTGTGGACATAGGAAACGTCATTAGACAATGGATAGATGCAATACTTTATCTGGTTTATTACATAAAATCTCAATAAGTTCATTGACGTTTGCAGTGGAAACATGACAAAAAGGTGAATATACTGTAAGGCGTGGCATAATACTGGGCATCACAGTATGTTTATATGAAACAAAAACAACAATGCAAATTCGTCACTCCTTATCGTCCATTATTTTGGTGAATTTTCACATTTTTTCCCCATCATTTGCTTCTGTAGCAGATCTTTAATTTTGCTGTTTTCTGGTATTTGGGGAAATAAGGAGATTCCCTTGAGTAGTCATTGTCCCTAGACAAAAATTCAGTTAATTTTAGCCTTCTGGGAAGTAAATCTGGTCATATTGACATAAAGGCAGATAATAGCAAGCCGTGGTGGAAGAGGCTGACAACCAGCTGATACCAAAGAACTGGAGCAGCTTGAGGTTCAAAGACTGCCAGGCCACACAGAGAAACCATTAATATCCAAAGATGATTAGCTTGAAGTGTTCACAGTTCTATCTGAACAGAGTGATAACACGACTCTGCAGCTTGCTCTCATTATGCTAGACAACTGCTGACTTAACTTTGGAAAAATGCTGGCTTAAGCACAACAGCAGAAACCTAAAGACTTCTTTTATTGATTTACGCTAAGCAGAGCTGTATTCGTCTCTATAAAAACAGCATCAAGTTTAAATATGTAGAAAATATGCTTCTTCTTTGCTGGTTTTCTCACTGCAAAAGGAGGTATTTTTATTATCAATGTCTGACATTGAATAACGTTAGGAATGCTAACATTATTTCTATTAGTTAAATACCAGAGGGTGTCATTTCCAAATGCCTGAAGGTGCAATATTTATCTGTTCAGATAGTGATCCGCAAATATAAACACATTGGAGATGCCTAGACGTTATACCGATCAGGAAAATCGGTTGGTTGTAAAATATGACTTAGAACCTAAGAAAAAAAGGCAAAGAAATTGTTAAGATGCTGTATTAAAGTGTTGAGAATGAATATGCACAGTGAAATAAGTCCTACACAAAGATCAGCTAAAAGTCCACTCAGTCAGAATGAAGCCACGCCTCTTAATTCAACATAAAAAGCCAAATTACAGCTACAAATGCACTCATGTAGCCTTTTGGAGATATATTCATGGGTTTGATGAAACTAACATTTAATTATTTGGCAATAGTGACATTTAATGGAAAAAATGAAAGGTTGCAAGCATGACATAATATCAAAATGTGAAAACGGTGAAGCAACATCTCCAGACATCAGTCTGCAACTGATTTTTCCATACAAGACCCATTTGTACCCAAGTTTAAACTTACTAAGTGGCTTAAATGAAACAACGTCAACATTTTGGAGTGACTATTATACAGGTCTAAAATCATGGCCATTAAAAATATGCTTCTACAGCTAAAAATGTAAGTGGGAGTAAAGTGGCCTAAAGACCTGGTGAAGCTACTTCTGTCAGAAGGACTGGCCCAGAATCCCTGCAAACTATAATGTGAAAATCATAGAAGGAAATCCAAAAACGTTTGACAAAAGTTAGATTGAGATTTTTTTTAACTCTAAGTACTTCTGACTATATGTACTGTTTATGTCATTATTCTGGCATTGTGCAAACAACAAATAATTTTGGCAATCGTAAATGACCAAAACAGGAAATCAAAATCAAAATCAAGTTTCACTTGGTTTTAGAAAGTGCCAAAAAATATAGCTCAATAGATATTTTTGTGGTTTCAATGTCAAAATTTTGCTTGAACAACATAAATGATCAAATACAACAAAATGGAAACTTCAAATTGAAACTGCAAGTAGCTGTTTAAATGTTTAAATAAGTGTCTGACCTGGTCCATTGTGAAGTGAACTCCAGTAGCAGCCATCAGCTGATGCCAGTGTCTGGGTCGTATCGCGGGGCTTTGGAGCTCTGCTGCTGCCCTTAGGGAGGTGAGGATGTTCTTCACCCTACTGTCCAGACATGTGAAGGCCTCCCATGCTCTTACCTACAAAACACAGACAGGGATCTGTTCAAGAGCCTGTGATATATTCATGGGTCATTTAAGCAGCGAGTTTAAAGCCAACTTCTTGTGATGCTAAAACTGTCTACTTGTGAAAGTGAGCTCCTCACCTCCTTGTCCAGCCCTCGTATGTCTTTAGAGAAGCGCTTGCATTTGTGTTCCATGTCCTCCACGTTGATCTCTCTCCAGGGAGTCGTCCTCCAAGCTGCCATGCTGGACTCCACTAATGTAATCATGTCCCACAGCTCTTTCAACAGGCCCACCTCCCGCCTGTGGGAAGATGCAAAGAAGATGAACAAATCCAAGAAGCACATGCAATCCTGTAACGAGGGGTTGTTAGTTAAAAACGTGGCTTGCGGCGGAGACATTGTTCACCTGCATTGTCGGAGCTGTTTGTACTCCGACACGGTGACCTCAAACAGACTCGCCGACTCCATCAGGGAGGCCATCGTCTTCTCATGTTCCCGGATCATCTGGTGAAACTTATTTAACATCTGGTACGGCTTCTGGCTGTCGAACCTGAGGACGGCATCAGCACAAACATGTACCAATCAAAACCCACAATATCACAGGCTCAGCATCAAGCAGGCAGTGTTTGGGTAATGACAGACTGTAGGACAGCCAAATTTGATTTGGCTGCAAGTCTAACCATTCTGGAGTCTACAGCGCTAACGCCATACTGCACAAATTACTAGTGACTTCCATGACACTAATGGGGAAATAATCACCAGGTTATTAAGAGACCAATTACACACATAACTAATCTGACAATTAAAAGATACGACAAAGAATATTTCGTATGAATGAATTAGCATCATGTTAAGATTCAATTAGTGTTGTCAGACAGGCAAACTTTAAGATAACATTGCTGTGGTGTCAAGTGTGGAGGAGACCTCAGGTGACATTTTAATCTCCCAATGTACTCATCCAAAATAGGAGCTTTGAAGGAAAAGTGAAACAATAAATGCATTACAAGTAGGACTGTCACAATAACACATTTTTCCAGGCTATAAACTGTCGCAGAACTTATTGCGATAAACGATAATATTGTTGTTTTGAGACAATTTTCAAGTAATATAATGGTAATAATGGAAGAACAATGCAAGGACACATTCTCAAAGATCACTAAACTTTAAATTCTGATTAACATTTAAACACTGAAACTGGAAGACATTTTAAATATCCAAAATAAATAAACAAAACAACAGAAACAAGTAAAAGGAATAGTGAAGTCTGTGTAGACAAAATAGTCTTTCCGAAGCAGCAAACTGAAGACCAGTTTTGGTAGAAAGAGAGAGAAAAAAGAAAAACGATAAATCAAGCAAATGAAAATGACTGAGTTTGTTTTAGTTTATTATGCAATTAATTGATTTATTGTTGATTTTGGCAGGCCTAGTTACAAGAGTGCAACAATAACACCTTTACATTTTGGGAGCCAGTAAATGTTTGTTGATGTCACAGTTTTAAAATACTGTAATGTTGACTAATGTTTCAAACATGTCAAATGTGGGTAAAAATGAACACTGGTGGATCAATCCTGGGATCTTCATTAAAAGACTTAAACACTTGTCTGCATTAAATATTCCAATAACCTAAAATTTTTATTTTCAGCCTGAGCTTGTTTTCAAGTGTAAACAACATGAATAATTGTCAATCCTCCCTTTCATCAATTTATATTTTCAGTTCCTACTAATGCCATTTTGCTCACCTTTAAATAACTATTTAATACCCCTGACAAAGTAATTTCATGTTAACTTAAAAAGAAAAATTAACAGAAGTTCACAATTTGCTTTTATTTGTTGGTTTCTAGCGTAGATATTTGCTGATGTGTTCTACAAATGTGTTCTTTGTAGAACACATTGTAGTTAATTATATTTATATTCAATGGTTTCAACTGATAGTCACTACAATCTTTCAGAGAACTTATATTTAAAGGTGTATGTATAACAAGTGTATCTTCTACAATACAAATGCGTGCATAAAATTATTATTTTAATGGAGACATTTGTATAATGTTTACCTATAATCAAGCATCATGAACTTAATTTAAAGTGTTTCCTGTCTATTCCTGGATATCAGTTATTCTACCTGAAAGGCCCGTTGCAGCGAAAGTGCTCCCTGAAGGCATGCTGGTCAGCATCAAATGAAGCACATTTTCTACGTAGGCTGACCATCTCTATGGCCTGCAGCGGCGCCACCTGCTGTTTAACCAAGACTGCCTGTTTTTTTAGATGGAGCCACTTTTCTGGCAACTCCTGCAGAAAAAGGACGATCAGAACAACAACACAGTAAGCAAAGGAAGCTCTGGTGATATTTCATGACTTGCTGGGAGGAAGAGATCAGAGATTCGCATTCAAAAAATGCAACAGAACCATTGGAGACAGGATTCTACCTCACCTGAAAAAAAATCAAAGCAAAGAGTCTTTGATAGAAAACCAAACGAAGGGAATGAAAATCAAAATATCAGTTCTCACCGCCAAGTGTTTGTACACCACTTCTGGGAGATCCTGTTCATACATTTTCAGCAGAGCAATGGTTTGTTGCAGAGGCTCAAACATGGTGTCTGTAGAGATTTGTCTCTCTTTAACCGCCAGCAAGTGACCCATGACCTCAACCAGACCTCTGTAGTCGCCCTCCTGCACCTGCTGGCTCAGGCCAGCCTCAGTTACACAGATGAACCTCTCTAGATCAGACAGACTGAGGATGACATACACATTGTTTAGGTAAAAACAAAATACTTAAAGCTACAGTTTATCACCAGGGAGTCT
The DNA here is from genome assembly GCA_903067075.1 of Micropoecilia bifurca. Taxonomy (NCBI): domain Eukaryota; kingdom Metazoa; phylum Chordata; class Actinopteri; order Cyprinodontiformes; family Poeciliidae; genus Micropoecilia; species Micropoecilia bifurca. The sequence continues at coordinate 16,894 of CAEGAF010180266.1, read as the reverse complement.
GTAGATTTCAACAAGTCAAATGTAAGACTTTTTAAGACCTTTTCTTTTCTTTTATTGACCTTGGATTAAATTTAAGACCAAAAAACAATAAATCAAGGGAATGATGCTGCACTACAGTAAAGCTGTGAATTTTCTGGGGTCTCCTTATGGCTCTTGGCAGCAGCTTTGTGCTTCTTGCACTGCATATGGCTCCCTATAGCCTTAACCCCTACAGTGCTTAACATTTTATACAGAATGAATGTAGCATCTTATGAGTTAAATAGTCCTATCAAGCCATTTACATATTTATGGCCAACTTACTTTTCAAAATGAATTTAAGACATTTTAAGGCCTTAACTTTGGATAAATTAAGAGTTTTTAAGGAAGCACAGACACCCTGGTTAGCTTAACTTTAGTTTATAGTTAAAGGTGACTGAACCCTTTTTCACCAGGCCTGGCCTGGTCAAAATGGGTTTTTTCTGTCTGCTGGAGAAGAAAAGCTTATGCTGTGTCAACCCTACAGAACCAAACTATGGATACAGAGGGATTTGTCCAATCACAGTTTTCCAACAATCCAGGGACAAATTGATGGCGATCCAGGACTTTTCCAGCATGATGGAGCACCGTGTCACAGGCCAAATATGTTAAAGTGGCTCAGAGATTGAACACAGATTTGGAAATGAATCTGTGGCCAGTTCTTTCTCATGTGACCAAAAAAAGCATTTCATACCCGTTGGTTACATGATCGATGAGGTGCTGTTTGAACATGAGGCTCCACTTTTTGATGACATTGAGCAGAGCACTCTTCATCCTCCTGCCATCCACCCTCATCCATCCATGGAAAACATGCACTACCTCCAGGTGCTGGACCTCCTCATAAAGCTTCTCATAACTGCAGCACACAGTCAAACAGATTGCATTCAATTTGTAGTTATGCCAGAACCTGCTAATGTATATTGTTAAGCGAAGAAATAATATTACTGGAGTAGTACTTCACACCTACCCATCTATCTGTTCCCTAAAGCTGTCCAGAGTTGGTGTTCTCTCATGGATCCCACCATCAGAGAAAACCTCTGCATCAGGGCTTGAGGGCGTTTGGCTATAGTCGAGGAACTGACGCATGAACTCCTTCCTGTCGTCCACGTACAAGTAGCTGTAACGCTCCAGAGAGTCGCGGAAGCTGCAGCACGCCGTCATGGCGGCCTTCACTCGCTCCATCAGGAGATGTCGCGTGTCTGCCAGGTCAGTCATGCTTTCCATGTCAGCCTGACAGAAAAAGAGGAGTAGAAACAAAAGGGATGCCTGTGTGTGTTTTCGTTAAGGCTGCATCAAACCTGCTTTACCTGGTAGTGGGGTGAGGGGCTGTGCTGGGCGAGCCGCGGCACCAGGGAGGACATTTTGAACACGTCGCTGATGAGGCTCTCCACTGTCTCAAACAAACTATCCGGAGCCCCCAGCTCCAGAGAGGGAGAGAAGACCATGTGAGGGGCCTGCAGATCCAGACGGACCTCGAGCAGAGGAGTGGTGACGGTTCTTTGATCTGTGGAGAGAGGAAAACATGGAGCATAAAAAAGGTTTGAGCAGTAATTCTTAAAATCTGGTTTAAAATCCAACCTGCTGTTATTACAGACGTTTATTGGTTAGATTATTTACAGACGCAGACAGTGCTGATTCCCATTTATGATGTATAACAAAAAAACAAACAAAAAAATAATCTCATAATGGAACAACCTAATACACCAAGAGCTTGGTTTTCCTTTATCCTCTCTTCCTTCGAGTGGTTTTTCATATGATCCATGTCTTGGAAGTGAGATTGCCGTCCAAAGATTTTGCTTTTGTGTCTGATGAGCCATTTGTATCTTAATTTATTCCTATGTTTGAATGACACTCATTATGATCTTACCAGTGGAGAGCATCAAATTTGAGTTATTTCAGTCAAAATTTAAAAATGCCTGGCATTCACTACTAAGGCTTCCAAGTCTTTTGGAATTGGAAAAGGTCCACAGCAACGGAGACCTTAAGGTGATTTTTCATGTAAGACATCTTTCTACTACAGAACATTTCCAGGGACTCTAAAGATTTTGGGGGAATATTATTAGTCATACTCTTTTTCCACTGTGGTTATCATGGTAAAGACAAATTAACACAGTGCAAAATGTATCCCTGCTCTAATTCTAATCGAATCTAGTCTAATCTAGACTACAAGATAAAGAATTTCTTCACAAAGTGACAGCAGATTTAACTTTTACAACAAGGAAATGGTGGTCGATAATCTGGTTCCACAGTGGAAACCAGGCTCATGACAGAACAATCAAATTAAATATCAGATCCAGAAAAAAATATATTCCACATCTAAGAGTCAAATTTGAGATTTTTATTTTTTTACAGCTAATGTTTGGCCGGTTTGAAAAACAAACAAAATGCAGCAAAAACCTCAAACTGCCAACTGGAGCTACACTAGATATGTTGTGGGTTTTTTTTGTTTTACTTTTAAGTTTAGTTTCTAAAAATGTAAATTATACACAATGTTTTCAGTACTCTCCAATATTGTGTAGTGTTGCAGCAGACAACTAAGTGCCGTCCTATTTGCTAAAGTGCATCCCATAAAGCAGAAAGAATCCCACCAATGGTGCTGCGCCACCAGTGATTTTGTTAAGAACAATTTCTCCTGATGGGTTCCCCCCCCCCACTGAATAAATATACTAAACCTTAATATTTTTGGGGGGATGAGATTTTGTGCAATAGCTGAAGCATTAATTTTAAGGCTCTCCACACATCTTCAACAGGGCTGCCAACAAATTTGTCTGTATCCGTACTTCAGAGGCGTCTTGATTTTTAAAGACGTTGAAGGCGAAGACAGCACACGAGGGAGAGCGGGTTGGACACGGCGGCAATTTGTAAACACTCCTGCTCATCTTGAACCATATCTAAACCGGCTGACAAGACCCATGCCAACAAGCATGTTCGCTAGTTTTCCGTGTCCATAATCCAGCCAATGAAGGCGGACACCCGACTGACATCAAAGCCCTTGAGGACATGTTGCAAAAGAGCTGTCCAAGTGAGTGCTGGCTGAGAGACGCTGCAGAATCAGAGTAATGAGCAGCTCTGAATTTTCTCCCATTAATATTAGAATTGGCTGCAGCGTTTTGCTGGCATCGAGACGAGAGTAGCAACAGCCCCGACACGGCTGAGGCACTTTTAACAAAAAATACAGACTTTTTAGATCTACGTTTCAAGCAAGATTTTTTACATAAAGCTTATAAAAAAAACACAGGCTGTCATAAATCGCTATCTGACATCATGCCAGTTTCAGTTTTTTGCTTTCATTTTGCTAAATGCAAATGGTCTCAGTCTTTGTGTCCTTGGGCAAGATACTTCACCCGGTGTTTTGCCTGCTGGTGGTGGCCACAGGGCCAAGTGGCACCTCTGACTGTGTGTGTATGAACAAGTGAATAACTGACTGTAGTGTATAGAGCTTTGGAGTCCTTGAACATGATGAAATGCTATATAGCTGAGGGCTATTTACCAGTTGCTACTTTCAAAGTCAAAAGTTTAAGAGAGTCAATATCCACTGAGAAATGTGTCTGTAAAACCCGTCATAAGCTTAGTACTTCTTTACAGTTTCCACAAGTCATTTGGCCTTGATGACCGTCGTCACTTTAGGTGAAAAAAAACATTTCCAAACACAATTTCGACTAATAAGTAAACTGGTGGTTTTTATCATTTTTGTGTTGGTGTTTTATTGTAGGAGGAACTGAGCACTTCACAAAATAGATAGCATTATGAGGAAGGGAACAAAATGGAAACATTAAAGGCATTATCTCAAGACATCAGCCAGGAATTTAAAGCTTGGGCACAAAATAGGGTTTTGGAACTGAACAGTAACTCTAAACTTCCAGCTAAGTCTTTCACAAAGTCACTTAAGGATGAAAAAGTCGGTATTTTGGCCTGACTGTACCTGAGTCCTCATGTCAGTCTGTGTGTGTGTACAAGATGGTCTATATGGCAGTTCTCTAAGTGGAAACTGGAAAAATAAAAATTCAGAGAACAATGTTTAATCGGCTTCTGAAAAGAGTCGGGGATGATTGAACCAAGTTATTCAGCACAAAGAGCAATTCTGTCAAATACTTTGAATTTTGAAGATAGTGGAAAAAAGCCTCACAAAAAAAAATCACAATTCTAGCATTTAGAAAATATCTAAATGCTAGGATCAGTTAATAATCCTAACTGATAATCCTAATAATCCTAAATGATCTAAAAAAAAAATACAAGTTTTGTCTGATGTATTTATTGTCAGGCAGTGAGAAACACAGGGTATGTGCCTCTAATAGTGTATAAATTATTAGAAAAGTTCAAATCTGGCTTGAACTACAGCTCTGTTGTACTGTTTGCGGTTCATTACCCTACCGGTGTTGTCAAGGAAGAACTTGAGAGAGCACTCAATACAGCTGAAGAATCCATCTATAATCATGTCGTCAATGTATTCCACATAGGCCTTCCACTCCTCTGAGGACGACTCGGCTCTGAACAGAGCCTGATTGCTCTAAGACATAAAAAGCAGGACAATCTCAGTAAATCATTTAGAAATTACATTAAAATGAAGTTCAAAGGGAATTCCAAATCCCTGCTTGAAAATGTCTTTTAAAATGATGAAACGTTAGTGAAACCTAAAGAGAATTGGAGATGTCTCAATCATCAGAAAAGTACCTCTAGCAGGAAGTGGATTTTCGCCCCAGAGGACATCACCACATTGTGAAACCGCTCCACCCTTTCAGCGCGATCCTCAAGGCAAAGCACAGCCTCCTTTCTGCCGTCTTTTCTGTCGAACATGGGGACGGCCCACCACTTCATGTACCTCTGCATCTCCTCCACATTCTCCTTGGTCTTTTGAAGTCGGCTCTCCAAGTCACAGACAGCATCTCGGATGTCTTGGATGTACTGCCAAACACCTGGAAGACACGTCTGCATTTTAGGATTTTAAGGGGTCCAAAATACGTTTCATACATTTTATGCATCAGTTATCGTGTGGGACTCACAAAAAACATTCAGTATCCTTGAACTCTCCCACATTTTGTGACGTTACAACCAAAAACTTCAATTTTTATTGGGGTCTTATATGACAGACCAACACAGTAGAATTTAACTGTAAGGTGTGCAAAACAAAAACAAAAAAACCCAACAGTTTTCTAAGTTCTAATATCTATCAGAAATTAGAATTTTACACTAACATGAACAGTAAGAATATTTAGCTATGACCTAAATATTTTTGTTTGGACCTAAATATATATATTTTTGTTTTGAGACAAATATTAAGTTTACAGCCTAAATTTGCCGCTTGCTAATTACATATTTTTGCTTGGAACTGTGACATTTCGAAATGTATCAAAACGACATCCAAAGCTTGGAAAGCATCCATTGTCAAGTAAATGGAAAAAGTATAAATCTACCTACACACCAGCCAAGGAGAGCCTTGCCTTACCAGTCTGGCACTCAATGTACACTACATATTGGGTTTTCCAACATCTCCACCCTTTGCCTTTGGAAACCATACAGCATACTGAGATATATGCCCCCGGCTCAGCATGCAGCAGATAAGTGTGTAGCTGCTGTGTGTTCCTGCAGAGAAACACTGAGACAGTCCCCACGGATAGCTGAGTGCACTGGCTTGTACCATAAACACTCCTCTTACTTCTGCCCCGTTCCGCCAAAAGTCCCAGAGTCAGAAAAACCAACAACACGTCCTGCTGCTGTGCGTCAATCAACCCTTATCAATGATTTAACGGCTCCTTTATTCTTATTTTATAAGCGAAGCCTTTCAGTTCGTGTTAGATTCTCAAGCAAGCCGCTGTGCCTGCGAACTGACAAAGATGGAGGCAAACGGGAGAGAAGAGAAGTGCAGGAGTCGTTTTCTAACAACGACTCCTGCACTTCGACAACGAAGTCTTTTTAATCTGTATTTTCAAATTCTAATATATCACAGTAAATGCATAGAACATTTTAACAGCAAAAAGTAAACTCTGGAGGTTAAAAAAAATCCCATCTTCCTGCTTCATTGCTAGGACAGGAAGATACAAGCTGGAGTTGGGATTTCCTCAACTGCTTAGCAACTGACACCAGAGTTAGCAATAGCTCTTTGTACTGTCATGGTGGCCAACAACATAGCATCTCTACTGAATCAGCAACACATGACATTGAAAAAAAAACATACTAGAAACCGTTATCCAACAGGTTATTGCCATTATTTTTCTGGATTACATGCAGTGTTTCCTGTAGAAAAGAGGTTGCCAAGGGTAAACGTATGGACATCCGAGGGTTAGTTATAACAAAAATGCAACCTTAAGGTTTGTTTAAACAGAATAATCTGTTCTAACCAACTGTATGAATTTGTTCTGGCTTAATTGTACGTGCAAATTCAACTGAGAAAGAAAAAACAATACTTGCATCACTTGTACCATTGTTGCCAAATCTCCATTAGGAAGACGTACCAGAAACAAACATTGAGACTTTTTAAGTCCATTCATGGAGGTTTGATTGGACGACAATCCCTGGGGTTAGGAGGAGCCGTCTTGAGTTTCTGGGTATCTCAGAGGCCGGTTGTTTTCCAGATGACGAGGCTCTGCTGGTGTCTGCCTCTGTGACTTTCCACTTGAAAAGGAGCAGTTTGTCGCCAAGTGCAAAGTGGTTGAGAGAGCCTTCAAGTCCACGTCAAAACAGCAGAAAAGCCTCAGATATGAACGTTTGTGCTTTCAGCTTGACAGTTTGTATGTCACCACTTTTCAAATCTTTTATGTGACAACATTTAGAGTACATGGTTTTGGGGGGGTAAGAAAAAAAAAAAAAAAGAAGAAACCACGACAGACAAGACAGAGATGAAAGTACCACTGTGTGAGTAAACCGTGACCGGATCACCTTCAGCTGCAGAACACACTGAAGTTAGTTTCTGCTGGTGCACTTCCTGTCAAAAAAATAAAATCTTAAAATCTTAAACGGTCAGACTGATCCGACCTCGACAAGACAACGGCACATCGAACGGAGTCTTTGAAACACCAAGATTGTTTTAAGATTTACAAAACCCTGCCTGCTGTTTGTGGAAACAGAAAAGAGTGTTGTCAAAAGTTTTTGGCAGGAGAAACGCTTTAAACTTGGACGAGCACAAAAACTTCAACATGTGGACTAGTCGAATCATGACATTTATCACTGATTCTATGAAGGAGTTTCTGATTTAAGAAACTATTTGTAAGACTAACAAAAAAAAGTGACTTTTAGTTTTCCTGAAAATTAGTTCCATGTCTTCCTGGTGAAATTAGCGTAATCTAACATTTCGACTTGTGAGCTGGCTGTACGGCTACAGCCTGACAGGCGGCATCAAAAGCAACAAGACATTGTGTGAATAAATTGCAAATTATGTTAGCTCCACCATCAATTATCAACTGACTCCTCCATGAAACAACAATTCTCTTTGAGGACGTGAGCTTTGTTTTTTTTTTTTAGTCGTTGTTTTTCCTATTAATTATTTATCTGCCCAACTCTGTAAATAATTCAGCGCGACACTCATTTTGAAGATATTTTGTTTTGCAATTGTAATGAAACTTTTAAATGCAGCGAGCAACAGGAAGCAAAAGGAGTCTGTGCCGTATTTCTCATTTGTGTTACGGGGTGCAGGCAGAACGGGGGGCGGAAACAAAACATGGGAACGACTGAATGCCGCTGCACCGAGCGCGACGGTATGAAAAACAACGAGCCGTTTAGAAGCGTCGCTGCTGTACGTGTGACTTCATCCGCTGACCTCTGCTGTTCCAGTTCAGGGTCTCCTCTGCCTCCCACAGCCGAGCGTCGACGTCTCCGAGCTGACCCTGAATCAGAGGACGCTCCACGTCCAGCACAGACAGCAGCACCTGCATTCAAGCAAAAGGGAAGAAAAAAGGAAACAAAAATACATGTAAATCTGTCATGAAATATTAATATCCATGCCAAAATGCTACTCAGAATGCCTAATGGAGTGTTGGCTTTTCCAAACTCACAGTTTCAGCATCGTTTGCATGTTTCTCTGGCGTTACGAGCCGACTAGACAGAAATAGCTGGAATCTGTGCGTTGCTGTACGTTCGCATTGTAAACGGGCTTAATTGGGGGAATGTATGATGAATGCTGCTGAGGATAATAGGAGTCGTTTGCTGTGTCACTGTGTTAATTACACAAGTGATTTCTTGCATATTGTTCTATTATTCATTATTGACACTGCATTGCCCCTCTGTTTAGTTCCCATTAAGACCGACAATGGGAAAAGTGTCTTGGGTAAAGACAGGCGTATTATACGTACAAATTCATTTTTCAAACGGGTGAACAAAAACAACAGAAACTGGAAAAAAACTATGCTAATGTCTGTAAAATTCAGGAATTAAATTTACATAAGTCACCATCGCTCTTGGTAGATAATTTATTACAGAGTAGCTGGTTTACATCATGATTTATGTTTCACATGAATGTACATCCATCTTTCACTGAGAACATCTTGGAAAGGTGGATCTGGTCAAGTTTTTTTTTCCGAATGTAATGAATGATGGGGCCAATCTGATCCAGGATTAGTCTGATAGTGGCGTCTTTCATTTTAATGACTCTCTCCTTCTTTTCCAATTATTATAATTTATGTAAGCCTCAGTCAAATCTTAACCTATAACACAGGCATTGGAAATCTTGCTACTGTCTAAATACATTAATGCCATGCACTGCACAAGAAACTGGAAATACGATGCTTCCTCAGAGCAGTCCGTCATGATGACAATGTCGATATACTGTGGACCCCAAACCATCCACACTTTATTATGGAGTTATGTTCCACGTTTCTGTGGAACGTAACTCCATAATATCCTCCAATTCACAGATCTGAGAAAATAAATAAGATATTTGAAAGAAAATGCAAATATGACACGCCACTCACTGGCATTTCCAAAGAAGTTAATCCAATACTTTCCTGTACTGTACCTGCAAGAGTGAATTTAAGGAAAACAGTAAATGTCTACTTCTACTGCAGTGCTAAGCTAGTTTAAAATGTGGGCCTATTAAGTTGGCCTGTCACAATAACAGATTTTGTTGAACGATAAACTGTCCCAGCAGTTATTGCAATAAAACGATAACATTGTTGTTTTGAGACTATTTTCGAGTAGTATAATAGTAATAAAGGCATTCTCAAGGATCAATAAACTTTAAATTCTAATGAACATTTAAACACTTGAACTGGAAGACATTTGAAATATCCAAAATAAATAAAGAAAACAACAGAAACAACAAATAAAGTGAATTATGAAGTCTTTGTAAGCAAAAGTATCTGTCATAAAAAGGGACCAAACTGAAGACTTTTGTCATTGAGTTTATGGTAAAGAGAGTCGAGAAAAACGATAAATAAAGCAAATGAGAATTATTTCTTTTAATTTATCATGTGACTAACTGATTTATTGTTTATCACGTACTATTAAGGTATATTTGGTGCTACCGCATAAGCCTCTAAGTAATTGTGGACGACTGTGAGTTGATATATTTGAAGCTCCATGAGCAACACTTGCTTTTACATGCGGCGCGACACAGAGCTACAACAAGACAACAGGAACCGGATGACAGAAGGTGTGTTTAATCAGTCTACCACACATTCTTTGGAAGTGTTTGACATTCTGTGGTAGACTCAGGCATAAAATAGGATTATTTTTGACTTAGAAACACGGGAGATTGCTGCTAAAGCCGCAAATGCTAATTTTGCTAATAATTAGCATACAAACCGTTACAAGTGTCAACTGTGTTCAATGTTTTCACCTTGGCTTCACTACTGAATAAGTGCTACTTCTTTCAGTGTCTCGCGTACACTCAGTGTGAAGCCGCTGCTTCTCTTTAAGTATTAATGACCATAAATAGTGAATCGGCTGCTTTAACTACTCTGTCACCATGTTTTTTGATGGAGCCGGTGGCTTTTCAGACGTTTTATCAGCATTTGACACCCACAAGAAAGAGAGTTGACAGCAGCAGCATCTTTAGATGATAACGCTGCTCTGAAGTCGACGACGTCACCCTCTTCCCTCCACCTCCAGCTCTTCTTTTCTCTGTATCTCAGCTTCAACAGCTTCTATATAAGGAGTTCTTCAAACTGTGGATTCTGGTTCGCTGGAGAAGGAAAAAAGAGCGACAGATTCCTGCAAACTTTCAAAATGTGGTTTTGTTTTGTTTTTTGTCGTTTGCTTCTGTTGCCGTAGCCGTCTCCTGACCGTGTCGGTTAGGAAACGTATCCTCCTCACACACTCAATAATCTGAGAATCGTTCGCTCTCATCCTTCCTGACCTTGTTGTATCGGACTGCAGTGAGCTCCAGGTTGGCCACGTACAGCCACAGCCGCTCCCTGGCCGCGTAGAGCTGAACGGCAGCCTCCGGTATGGCCTCAGTCGGTCGACGCATTAAGTACTTCACTTCTCTAAGCACAGCTGCCAGCTAGGAAGAAGCAAAAAAAGAGTCCAAAACAGTCGAGGTGGATGCCCAGCAACAAGCGCTTCGGCCCGGTCCTGGACAGAAGCGGTCAGGACTGAGTCGAATCTCTAGGCTGCTTCTTTACACACAGCTCTTCAGCTCTGCTCACCAATCATCTGACTGAAATCACGTCTTTTTCCTGAAACATTACTTTCCCTTCTGCCACTTTGCAGCTAATTTGGTGGTGTGATTAAATTCCCTGTCCGTTTGCAGGGCCCACTTGTGCCCAAGCATTTGCTTCCTAGTTGATATCTTGGAATGTAGATTCAACACATGCACAACAGGAACCTGCCAACACTATTACTCTGCTGGAAGGCTGTTCTCAGGCCTGCTTTTATTCTCCAAAAGTAATGAGGATCATAATGGGCAAAAGATTAAGTCCCGAAAGGCGTTTTCGCAATGCAGGGAACGGTACAGTACAGTACAGAACAGAACGGTTCCAGCCCTGTTGTGTTTGCATATACTCTGAGGCGCCATCGAAGCTGTACCAGACGTCATTATTTTTCAAACTAAACAATGGTTTCGATGTAGCAGCCGAAACCATTTCCTCAGAGATGCGGCGGAAAACGTTCTCTTTCCTCGTTGGCCGATCTGGCTCACTCTGTACTCGTTCATCAGCGAGTAAGCGGAGAAAAAAATTTACCTCATCATTAGACCCGTTATTGCACTATATTGAGACGAATCCATTGCTAATTAAAACCAATAATAAAAATATTGAAAAGAGAACTCTTTACAAAATACAGTTTACTGAGAGCCAGCTGTCAACGGAAAATCAATCTCTGACTCCATAACAACCAGCGGCCAATTAGCTGCTGGTTCTAGGTAGAACCGCTTGGCCGTCCTGATTGGAACCACAGCTCTTGTGGTTCCAAGGAACCGGTCACAAGTTGTAATGCAAACACAGTCGGAACCGTTCTCTACTGTTCCCTGCTGTGCGAAAGCGCCTTAATTGGACTTGGACTCAGGGGAGAGTTTATTAATAACTCTCCCCCGTTTCCTGTAACAGTAAGTTGTTAGAACATTTAGAACATTTAGCAACGAGTACATGACGCTGATTGGCAGCGCCAAGACCCTCTTCCTGGCTCTGATTGGTTGTTTTTGACCAGGAGCGGTACATACATTTTTCTTTAATAAAATGTACATACTCCAGCTTTAAGAATACTAATCAAATCATCTCCAGAAAATGTCTGTAAATATTTTGGGATTTTTGGAAAGTAAAAGAATATTTTTGTTATCCTAATTGAAATGAAGCAGTAAAGGTTTTGGTCTGACTTTATGCCAGCCTGTGGGGGGAAATAAGGTTATGCAACTCTTTCTACAGTTAATGTAGAAATGCCTGCTTATTGTATTGCCAACAGAATTGCAACATACACTATAGCACTTCAGGAATCAGGAATAATTATTGCTTCTTTCCCTTAAATAAAAACAGCAAAATCACACCACACATGTATATTTTGCCTGTGAAAATTCTGTGAAACCTTTTTCTATTCCTGCTCAAGGTCATGCCATAAATAAGAGCGTCATCACGGCCCGAGCTCATTCTCAATGGCGTGTGAGGTTAGCATAAGAACCTGCGGGTTGAAATTGACGGAGATCAGGTGAGTGTCCAAGTCTCGGCTGACTAACGGCGAGCTGAGGCTGTGCTGCGAGCTCTCGCCCACGGCCTCCGTCCACGTCGCATACACACCAGCCGAGTATCTGGAATACCAAACACAGACAGGACAAGCTGCGATCACAATCGGGCACGAGTTCTTCTTGATGGCAAAAAAACCCCAAAACAATCTGCAACGTTAGCACTCACAATGCTTCACATTCCCACTTAAAGAGTTCGGCCTTCATTTCCACAGCGGTAGATGAGTATGCGGGCCCCCGTGGAAATTAGCATAAGCAATGAAACAAGCAGCTAAAAGGCGTATGATTGAGGCGTTTTGTCAAAACCTCGGAGGCTGTAAATAGAACCAGAGGCGTGATCCGCCTGTCCGCGTCTAGCACACAATAAAGGGCAGAGGGAGTGTTAGGTGTGTGTGGAGTGTGGGGTGTAATATGGGGATAAACGCTGATTCATCTGCAAGAGGCGGCAAACAGACAAGATGTCATGGCTCTCTACGTCTATATCAATCTGTAAATAGCCACATTTATGATGAGGACTCAGTCGGGCGCGCGTCGCGTGCGCCTTATTGAATCTCTGCTGTGAGCTTCATTTCCTGATAGTGGCACTGCAGACACAGAGGCAATCAAATGCCTCGGTCACGGCCATAAATCACGCCGCATTTTGTCTGCGGGGGTAAATGAGTGAGCATGCCAGTCCTGCTCCTAAACGGAATATGTATAATAATAATGGTGGCATTCATCGGAGGCAGCTGAGACGATTATTACCGAGGAAGAAGAGCTCTAATTTCTGACGGGGAGTAAATTGTGGGCAAAGAACTCGCCGTGTTCATCATCCTATTACTCCGTTCTGGGGGAAACGGAGTGAAGGAGTAATTGTAAGCCTGTGAAGCGCCAAAGAAGCAACACCTTCGATCTGGGTGGTGTAGAAGCACAAGGATTTATATCACACACTACATTTTGAGAATGTGTAAATCATTACTTCTCACCAAAAATTTTAAGTTTAGCTAAAAACGTTTTGGATTTTTTTAAAATCGCAGTTTTGAGCAGAGTAGTGAACGTATTCCTTTTATCTGGTTCATTTCTTTATTATTATTTTTTATTTATATTTTTTACATTGGTTGCTCTATCTGAAGCTATTGGTGTATTTATGTTTGATATCTCTGCACCAGTGCACAGATATCAAATAAATGAGTAATTCAGTACCTTTATGCCTGTGTGTTAGAGGAAAAACATTTTAAGTCAATTCAGTGCTGCTTTTCTGTGTCCGTACCAAACCTCAGATATCGGCTTTGATAGCAAAGAAAGTGGATCGGTGCGTCGCCTAGTTGCAGTATTTACTTATTTTTTGTCAATTAGTTTTGAAAACATTTTACATCTATAGGCATATTCATAATTTAAGGTCATATCAGAGAGGAAATGCATTTCCCTGATTTCATCTGGGTAATTTCCACGTCATAAATGAAACTTAAAAAACGTTTGATTTTTAGTATTGTGGTACAGCATTGTTGTTTGGGTCAGAGCGCACTATGGTATTTGTTCAATAAACTACATATATATGAAGCGTCTGTTAGAACACAAGACCAAAACAAAAGGTTTTTATTTTTAATGACAAAAGCCGTTTAGTGATTTTAGTAATATCAATTATGTTCCCTTTCAATTCTCTGTATCGTTCCTGACCTGTTCTTTTGGCAGAATGTATTTTTTCGGCACAATCTGTGAATTACACAAATGTACATGAATATAAAAGCATCCAGATAAATGTGGGTAAACTCTGTTATCAATGAAAAATGCTTAGCAAAGGGATGTTTGAAGCAGATCTGCCTTAAATCCAGGACTACAAGCAAACACATTTGTGCATTTTTGTAAAGAAACAAATATATATTTTGGTAAACTGAGGATGGGCAGATTGTTACAAAATGTTACAAGCATGAATTCAGCTTTCTGTTATCAAATCTATAGTCATAATTTACTTTATGTGAACAGGGAAGCTGCTAATAGCTAGTTATCTACGAATAGCCTTTTGGGCTAAAGGCTAAATTTAAGAGCCAAATGGTTCAAAGGACAATTAGCTTTTAGAACCAATCGTTCTTTTTTAAAATAAAAACCTAAACAAGCCGACAAATCCAGGTGGTTTAGAAAGTAGATGAAGAGAAGAAAAATTTTCCCTAATGTTGGCAAAACCTCGAAATATAATATGGGATGTTTAGTAAGAAATTAAAGGAAAAGAAGTACAATGTCAAAAGATTTCGTCTTCTATTTCTGCAACAAATTGGGCATAAACTGTACATTAGTGATGACAAACTTTATACAAGAATAATTTAAGAAGACAATGAGAAAAAAAACATGAACTGACCTTTTTTTTAAAAAAAATACTTCCTATCACATGAGGCACAATTCCAGTGACTCCATAACTAATGAGTCGATGAAGCATATAAAATCCTAAAAACAGTTAACCTATTGCTGTAACTGATGACTATTTTAGTAATCAATTATTCTTTGTGATTAATTGATTAATTGAATTAAAAAAATCAAAACGTTCTACACACTTTTCATTTAACGACTTAAGTCTTTTTTATACTGACTATAGAAATACATTAAGAGATGCAAATAAATAAACAATTAAATTCCTTTAGTAAGCAAGAAAAATAAAAATTTGCCCAATGTGCAAAAACATAGCATTCATTTGAATGTTTTGACTAGACTGCTTGAGGAGTTTAGTGTACAATATGCTTACATACAAACATGTTTGTATCTTAAATGAGAAATGTATCTTTGTTTTTGACTTCATTGCTGCTCTGAATATGTTGTTCTCTCAACAAACTAAATTTTTGAGGTGACCAGTTACCGATTAATCAATCACTAAATGACTGACGACTATTTTAATAATAGATTCATCATCATTCATCCGATTAATCGTTTCAGCCCTGAGCAAACCTGAATAAATTTACAATAAACACTAATAATAATAGTACAAAAAAAAGACTGAATTGAGGTCAATACCTTCTCTCCGAGAACATAAAAACTTGCTCTCTACTCTAGTAAGAACAATGTACTTTCTAGCCACAATCTGTCCTACTTGACAAGAAATCAAGTGCAGAATTCATTCGTAAGTCTCTGCTGCTGCAGCACAGACACTTCAAAAGACAAAAAAAAAGAAAAAAAAAAGTTCTGCTCAGAAAATGCTTCAAGAACAAGGAACAAGAAGCCCCAAACCAGGGCTGGATGATTTGATTTTCTTGCAGCCACTGGGAGAAAAAACTTATCTGTTCCTCTGAAGTGTATGTTGATCTGTACTGCTACAATACCGAGCTCTATACGGAAAACACAGATGGTCCAGTTACGGTAATCAGTCCTCATTTACAGCCACAATATATGTGGGTTTATTTTGGCCTTACTGACAGGTACGGCTCTGCATGAATTCATCTGCATCCACAAGGAGAGACGGTTTATAACACTGGTCTCTGTTGGCACACGGCTAATTTAAACGAATGGTTAAATAACAGGCTTCTGCAGGAACTGATGCCATGATGCCGGGGAGGTAATGCAGTCGTTTCATTCTGCTGTCCTGGAGCAGAAAGACACGTCTGAAACGTGGAGGACAGTGGGCCATCATCATCATCATCATCATCATCATCATCATCATCATCATCATCATCATCACTACTACTGAACATCATTAGAGAAGAGCTTTTAAACTGCTCTAAGTTTTATTAAAGTTTAAATATAGTTTTATAAACATTAAAAAAAAACAATTGTTCAAAATGTAATCATGGCAGGTCCTTCCTCCCGGCAGCTGTTATGCTCTCAATGTTCCATTTCTGGTAGATAATCTGTTATTATCGCTAATTAAAACCTGTCAAACTTATATTCATTCATCCAAGAAGTTTGTATCTGACAGGAAACGAGACATGATATCTCTCAGAATATACCACCTGACAGAAAGTGTGTCATTTACGCCGACATCTAAACATTTCCAAAGGGTTCTCAAAAACACACAGTAGTCAAATCCTTACAATTGCTGACTGTTTTTTTTTTTTTTTTGTTTTTTTTGCACGTTTCAGCTGCTGTTCCAAGGATTTATCTTTGGTTACGAGTTGCAATTCCACAATTGGACAGTCAAATCGATTTCTGACTTTCTCCACAGATTCTCTGTCAGATTCCAAAACGTTAATACTACTTCTAGTCAGAAATACAAAATAAACGATTGCTTTAAAACCTAAATCTAAGAGGAATATGAATAACTTAGGGCTGAACTGCAACCTCAAAGAACGTAAAAAAATTCCTTATGCAAAAAAAAGATGTATCAAAAAAGTTTTTCCATGAGGAATATTCCAGTCAGGGAGCTTATGAAGAAAAACATAAAGGCTTGCTCAACTTTTAAATTGTTTTTAATCTCTTATCATGGTTGCCAATAAGACACTTCTGGGTGATTTTTATCAGATCGGAGAGCAAAAACAGAACATTGGGCTTCACCCTGCGCCTGTTTGGAAATGTGAAAGATAAAGAAACCATTCTGTGTTGCGGCTAACGTGAAATTAGTTTTGCTTCTAATATGATATTTAACTAACCCGGCGAAAGCAGCAAAGAAAGAAACAGAAAGGCTAAATATATTCATAGAATGTGTTGAAATATTCCCTCGGATGTTTACTAACACAAAACATGTCATACTAAATGAACACTCTTTTTTTTGTTGTATTTTTTTCATTGACCACAAGAAGGTTTATTTGTGTGTGTGTGTGTGTGTGTGTGTGTGTGTGTGTGTGTGTGTGTGTGTGTGTGTGTGTGTGTGTGTGTGTGTGT